>PVIR01034980.1:0-16804 GCA_004026965.1 Petromus typicus | reverse complement strand
GTACTCCATTCTGTAGAAGAACCACAGCTTTTTTATCCAGTCTCCAGTTGATGGACACTTGGGTTGTTTCCAAGATGTAGCAATCACAAACTGGGCTGCTATAAACATGGGTGCACATATGTCACTGTGATAAGAGTCTTTTAATTCTTTTGTGTATACACCTAGCAGGGCAATGGCCGGGTCAAATGGGACCATCAATTCTTAAGTCACTTGATCTCCAACCAAATCTCTCTGTGTGTTTGGTGGCTTCTAATTACAAGAACAAAACAAAACAAAAACACTTTGCTTCTTATTTTGTGATGCTTTCTTACATCCCGGTAGTTTTACTAAACTAGATTTTGGAGATTCTTATGTAAAAGGTACTCTGTTTCACTCAGTTTGCTGAGAGGAAGTCATGCTTACATAAATTAAAAATACTTAAAATTCTTAAGAAATAAGAATATTGAGCTGAAAACATTTTGAATGTGCTAGAAATAAGAAAAAAATTCTACTGGAACTAATCCAGAAATATTTTAAGAAATGAAGAAGATAGAATTCACCACATATTGCCTTCTACATTATGAGTTTGGCTTTTGCTACAATGTAGAACTTGTCAGTTTTCCTGGGAATAAGAATATTTAATTAGGACATATTAATGGAATTTTATTTCTATTTAAAAATAATATTTGGTATGTTGTTATTGTTCCACATAAGACAATAAATAGGACAATATGGAACAATATGATGCCACCTTCAAAATAAAACTCAAAATATCTCATAAATGTGTGAAATGTAGGTCCCAATAATCAACTAAGAACTTGAAAGAAACATATTTCATAGAGTTTTATATCTTTCATTTTTCTGGTAGTGTAGGCAGCACAGTATTTGGAAATCAATGACAGATGTTGCCCGGCACAGAACTATTTAATTATAAGTAACGAAATACTGAACCAAACTTATTAGATCACAAGGAGCCTCTATTATGTCCCTCAGTGAATGAGTCTGAGAGATGCATTAACCTTGAAACACAGTTCACATCAAGTCTGAATTGTGTCTTATCTCTCTATGCTCAGCTGTGACTTCTCCATGTACCTGCAGAGCACCCCCCTCCCTGGTAGTATTAGTCTTCCATGATCATTTGGGGTTCCAGGTCTTAGAGAAGGTATAAGTTCTTCCAATAAGTACAAAGTGATTGACTGGGTGTACTCAGCCCTGGGAAAAAGACAAGTTCTAAGCTGCCTGGGCACTTTCTTCACCACTGAGACACAATATCCAACACTCATAACTGGAGGAGGAGAGGTTTAGTTTGGGTCTTTACAGTTCATGGTCAGCTGGCTTCAAGGCAGAAATGACATGGCAGAAGAGCGGAGAAGAGAAGATCTGCTTACAAGATGGCAGATAGGAAGCTGAAAGAGGGGGAGGGAGAGGGAAAGGAGACACCAGCTTCTAGTTCTAGCCCACAGGGACCCTCCTTCCAACAGCAAGTGAGCTCTGAATTAATCAGTGAATGAATCCACTGATGACCGTAGTGCTCCATGATCCAATCGCTTTCCAAAAACAGTGATCAGGGGACACCCTAAATCTAAACCATTGCATAAGCAACCTGCATGAACTGAATGGGACAATTAAGGATGGAAGAGGGATAGCATTTTACAGGGAAGAACCGTCAGAATTAATTTTAAAGTCTGTCTAGCCCATCTCCATCCTTCTTCAAGACAGCAAAGTGTGCTTCATCTGTTAAGGACTCACTCTTTCCTATGGAGTCCTGAAGAAATGCATCTTTTACTCACTACTTTGTAAGGATGAAAGCACCAATCTTTCTCCATGACAAGAAAATGAGAATGACAGTGAAAGGTAGTGAGCTTTAGGGCAATGTTGTTGTCTTACATGATTACTGCATTTAAATTGATTCCTTCAACAACCTTGCAGAAATGCACTTTTATACCCATTTTTGAGACAGTCTATAAATAACAAAGTCAGAAATAAAAACCCAGCATGCAAGCTGGCCACTGGTGGCTCATTCACCTTTATAACTGCTCTTTACAATGTTTGGCACAGCCTCGGAAATCAGTAAATATTTATTGATTGAGGAGAAGGGAAGATAAGAAGCAATGCTAAAAGGAAGTTAACTTTACGTTTCCAGGGCTTTCTTGTTTGTCTCCCATTCTGAATACAACTCACGTGATCTGTCTCCTTGGATCCCAGTGCTGCTCTCACCTGCCTGTGGTTGGTCTTCCTCACAGATACTGGAGAAACCACTTGTGATGTGTTCTTCTACATCTATGCAGCATTAAACTTGAAACACAGCTCATTTCAAGTCTGAGCCAGCTGCATGAGGTACAAGCTAGTGCTACCTACTGCTCAGAGTTGCTTTCTTTAGGGAGACCGAGTGATTTGAAGTTTTGTGTAAATCATCAGATAAAATATTACTCAGTTAAATGTGAATTTCAGATAAATTCACTTACATGCACCATTAGAGACATAGTAAAAACAACTGGTTTTGTGCATGAAATTCAGATTTGACTATTAACCTGTTCTCTGATGTGCTATAAAATTCCCATTCATTCTTAGAGGGCTGAATTCTAGAGCTTCTGGGGCTGTTTCTGGTCCTTTTCTTTGGGGTCTGTAGACTTTTTAAAACTCCTTTAATTTCCATTTCAAGAAACATGCCAGTCTGGGAACCCTGTGGACAGGACTCTTGAGAAGGGTCTTTTGCTATCACCCTAGGTTGGACACTAATATTTTAGGTCCGTTTCTAGGCATAAGGCTAGAGTTATTGTTACTATATGGGTTCAAGGATTCAAGTTAAGGATAGTGTTAGTTGGCATTTATTAGTCACTTTGGGTTCCTTTTTTAGAGCTTAGGCTAAGGATTGGGGTTATAGATAGTGGTGTTTGGCCTTTACCAGTCTCTTTGGGTTAGTTTTCTATGCTTACTTTGGGGTTAGGGTTAGGATTTGGAATGCTGATAGCGTTGGTAGGCATTTACTACTATCTGGGTTTCTTTCCTTGGTTTAGGAGTAGGGGCAGGTTTAGCATTCACATGAGGGATAGTGCTGCTTGGCATTTACCAGTCTTTTGTGGTTTATGTTTAGGCTTAGTATTAGGGTAAGGGTTAGCATTCAGGTTAGGGACAGTGTTGGTCAGTATTTATCAGTCTTTTTGATTGTGGGTTTTTGTTTGCTTGTTTTTTTGTTTAGGGATAATGTTGGGTGATATTTACTAATGTGTTTTAGTTCCTTTTCTAGACTTGGGTTACGATTAAGGTTAGGATTTAAGCTTATTTTCTAGGTTTAAGATTAGGGTTAAGGTTAGCATTTACATTAGGGATAGTGTTGATTGGCATTCGGCAGTCCTTTTGGGTTCCTGTCTAGTCTTTGAATTAGGCTTAGTGTTAGGAACCAGGTTTGGGATAGTGTTGGCTGGTATTTATCAGTCTCTTTGGGATCCTTTTCTAGGCACAGCATAAGGTTTAGGTTAGGTTTTGGTTTAGGGATAATGCTGGTTGGCATTTACTAGTCTCTTGGTTCCTTTGATAGGCCTAGGATAAGGGTTTGAGTTAGACCTTGGTTTAGGGTTAGGTTAGGCTTAGATTTAGGCTTAAAGTTAGGATTAGGGTTGGGATTGATATTGGTTTACACTAACCAAGCCCTTTTGTTCTTTTCTTGGTTAAGGATTGGTACGAGAATTAGGACCTGGGTCAGGTACTTTGTTGGACTACAATAACACCCTCTTTGGATTTGTTTCCTAGAATAAGAATGAAAGATCAGTTTAAGATTCTGGTTAGAGATGGTGTTGGTTTGCATTTGCTGTGCTCTTTGGGTTCCTTTTTGAGGCTTATGATTAGAGTTAAGGTTAGCATTCATGTTAGGGATAGTGTTGGTTGGCATTTATCAGATATTTTGCAGGTTTAAGATTATAAATAGGATTCATTCTAGGTCTGGGATAGAGTTAGTTTGTATTGATTAGTGCTATTTGGGATCCCTTTCTATTTAATGAATTAGGGATAGGGTTAGAATTCTGGTTAGGGATAATGATGGCTTGCGTATTCCAGCCTCCTTGGGGTCCTTTCCCAGTGATAGGATTACGGTTGGGGTAAGGATTAGAGGGGTAGGGTTGGTTTGCATTTACCAGGCCCTTAGGCTCATTTTCTACATTTAGAATGAGGGTTAGAGTTAGGATCCAGGTCAGGTTTGCATTAACACCCTCTTTGTGTGCATTTGCCAGGCTAAGGTTTAGGGATAGTTTAATAAATCTAGTAGATACACTGATGGATTAAACATCCTAGACTCCTCACAGTCTATTTCTGGGCTTTGCATTCTTGTTTGGGTTCAGATCTTGGTTAGGGATAGAATTGGTTTGCATTTATCAGGTTCTTTGGTTTCCTTTTCTAAGATAAGGATTAGAACTAGCATTAGATTCAGGTTTACAGACAGTGTTATTTTACATTTACCAGGCTCCTTGGGTTAGTTTGTTAGATTTGGGATTAGGGTTAGACTTAGAATCCAATTTATGGATAATATGTTTGCATTTATCATTCTCTTTAGTTTCCTTTCCTAGGCTTATGATTAGAGTTATGGTTAGTGCTTGCATTAGTGGTACTATTGTTTGGCATTTAACATTCTCTTTGGGTTTATTTTTTATACTTAGTGTTGGGGTTAGTTCTAGGTTTAGGGCTAGTGATTTTTTTTTTCATTTACTATTCTCTTTGGGTTTCATTTCTATGGCTACAATTTGGCTAAGGGTTAGTTAGCATTTGTGTTAAACATCATGTTGGTTGGCACTGACCATTCCCTTTGAGTTCCTGTTCTAGTTTCTGATCAGTGTTGCTGTTGGCATTTGTGTTAGAGATAATTTTGTTGGCTTTTTTAGTGTTTTTGGATTCTTTCTGGGCATAGGATTATGATAAGTGTTAGGATATGCGTTATGGATATCACAGATGACAATTACAAGGTTGTTTGGATTTCTTGTCTAGGTTTAGGATTAGAGTTAGGATTAGGATTTGTGGTAGAAATAGAGGTGCTTGGCAATTACTTATCTCTTTTTGTTGCTTTTTAAGTTTAGGATTAGGGTTAATGTTAGGATTTAGTTTATGAACAGTATTTTTGGTTTTTATCAGTGTCTTCAGGTTCCTTTTTTACTCTTAGGTTAAGGTTAGCATAAATAAGTATTTGGGATAGGAATAAGTGCTTCATATTTATCAGTTTCTTTATGTTGTTTTTGTAAATTTAGGATTAGGGTTAACATTAGAATTTGAGGTAGGAAAAGAGGTGCTTTGCATTTACCAGTCTTTTGGGGTTGCTTTACTCATATTAGGATTAAGGTAAATTTTAGGATTCAGGTTAGGGGAAGTGTTGATGGTCATTCACCAGTGTCTTTTGGTTTTACTTTTCATCTTAGGTTAGGATTAGGGATAGGACTCATGTTAGTGACAGTTTTCCGTGCCACTCACCATTCTGTTTGTGTTCCATTTCTAGGCTTGGGAGTAGGGTTAAAGTTAGGATTCATGTTAAGGGTACTCTTGGTTGGTACTTGCCAGCCTCTTGAGGCACCTTTTCAAGGCTGAGGATCAGGGTTAAGGTTAAGATTCTTGTTATGGATACTCTTGATTGGCAATTACTGTTTAAAGTCCATATCTATGGTTGATCCTTGTTTTATTTCCTTCTTTTTATATTTCTTTGAACAGTCACTTTCTGAAAAAATATTTTACTGTACTCTGTATAGAATATTCTATGTAATACCTTCTTGAATGGTGAGGATGGCTTTGTGAAGATTGTAAATGCCAACAAGTGCTTCTAGCATACAGAAGGTACCTAATTCATGACAGAGGCTTGGAATCTTCTTGCTCTTAGTTGATTATCAGTGGTCTGTCTGATTTTCAAAAGAAATCACTGGAACAATCAGTTACAGGATTTCAAAGCTGTTCTACTCTCCATAGGAGATGTGATATGTTGACTTAATGGTTGATTATGCAATGACTATATAATTTTCACATTCATAAAGCAATCATGCATTATTATGATTTCTTTTCCATCTAAATGGAAAGGATCCTTTGTGTAGAATGTTAGTAAGTTACTTTTACATCAGGAGAGATGGACTCAATTTTCCTTTAGACATCAAAATCTTCACTGTAGCCCTCACCATTTTCATGCATGCAATTTATGTGAAAACTGTTGTTTGAGGATGGTTTGGATTCATGCAGAATGAGGTGGGTGAGCATCAACCATACTTGACTAATGAAATCACAGGCAATGCATGTAGGGAGTAGGAGCCTTGAGAAGGTTTCTATCCATTTATCTGCCCTCTTTTTTTTTCTAACTACTCACAGTGGCAGCCAAAGCTGAGGTCCCTGTCCCCATTTACAGATGTAAGTGAGCACAGGGCCTGAGCTGTTCCTTTGAGGCCAAGAAGCTTCCAGTAAGCAAGAGAGTTCATGTGAGCAGAGTCCTGGGAGAGAGGATATGTCAGGCCTTAGCCTCACAGCCTTCTGCTCCATGTTTTATTTTCTCTTCAGAACAAGAAGAGAGTCACACAGGACTAGGGAAGTACAAAGTTATGAAACTTGTCAGGGGTTTGTACAAGTCAGTTCCTGTAGTTACTGCCAGCCCTTACTCCCTTATCCCAGCTATCTTGCGTTTGGAGTCCACATTTCCCAGCACTCACCTCAGGATCTGGCTCAGAAGTCACTTGGATCTTGCCCAGCATGCTGAGGGTCCTCTGCTCTAGGATCTCACTCCCCACCCTGTCTGCCCATAATTGTCCACACTACTGAAGCAAGGCACCTGGCAGGCATCTATTGTGTGCGCTATGCTCAGATTTCAGGGCTCTCCTGGGTCCACCTTGGTGGAAAGAGCTTCCACAGTCACCAGAGCCTCTCCTCAGGTCTGCAAATTTCTGACCATCTTTGTTTTCCATCACATCCCAAAGGTGGCATTGGTGGAACCAAACACAGTGAGATGTTGTCTTACCAGGGATGCATCAGTGGCTATTAAAATACATACTAATTTAGAGTAGAAAGATGTGGACCATTTTCATCAAGGGGACTTAAAAAATAACCACATTTATTTTTGGCTGATGACACAAAGGCTAGTTTTTCATAAGCCACTGAGAAAACAGAAAAATACAGTGGAGAAAATTAGAATCATCTGTGCTCTCAACTCCAGTGCCTGTCTTGATTTTGTGTATTTTTAGGTTGCTATGTTTTTTTTCTATTAGTTTTGTACCAAAATGAGATCACACTATGAAACCATTTTCTAAATAATTTTTCCATCTACTAGAACATTTTTCTTTATTTTAAATACATTTAAAGAGGAATGTATAGTTAGCTAACAGCGTACCAGCTCTTATTTTATTCCTGGAGTCTTCTCTGTTCCTGCAATTTCTTTATCCCTCCCCAGTTTGTGTTGTTGGTACAAGTGTGGGGATGGACACCTGTGTCTGGCATGAACCAGCTGTCTGGGAGCTCACCATCCCCCACTTCACACTGGTGGAGAATGTGCAAGTGGAAGCAGACCTGGAGGACCTTGGGTCGGATTTGCATGCTATATAGTTGGTGATGTCAGTGCTGATGGCAGTGCTGACAGTAGCAGGTGAGAGGAAGGTGTATCCAGCCTGGAGTAGCATGGACAAGTGCGCCCTTGGATAAAGCCTCGGTGGGGCTGGATGGAATGTGTCTTCCTCTGAGGGCTTCCCTGGGAGAATCACCTGTGTCCTGGGTCTAATTGCTATGGGCTTCGGTCCCACCACAGAGTCATTGTTCTCTTGTATGTTCTGTGTTCTCTGAGCCATGCACAGAATCAGGACCACAGCATCAAACTCTTATTGGCCTGGGAGTAAACAAGCCCACAGCCACATAATCCTTTCTACATTTTCCAGATTGAACCCTTTTCTTCAACACATTCTCTGAAGTCGGCCTGTCAAATCCCTCTTCATCCATCACTCCCGGCCTGTTGTTCTGCAGCAGTATGGACGTGAGCTGCCTTCTGAGGTACAGGCTGTGCTGCAGACTGACAGCAGAAGGAGAGGCTGGGGTGTACTACCCTGGAGATCAGACCCACAGACTGCACCACACCTGTCTGGGCTGGGAAGGACCTGACTTTTTCTTTAATGCCATCTGCTGACTCATTGCCCTGCCAGTGCCACAACATCCTGCTCCTGCAAGGAAACCATAGAATTAGACAGGAACTTGGGTTCAAGGGATATGCTGCCTTGTTTTGCCTTGGAATGAAGGGAATGGAAAAGTCCTTGGAAAACAGAGATGATAAGTTGTATCCAAAGTTTATGCATTATATTTTCAAGAGAAGACAGGAAGAAGGATGTCTCAGAATCATTTTATTTTCTTTATTGAACAAAATGGGAGCAAAGATTTGAACTCTGATATGCCTTTCCCCACAGAGAGGGTTTCTAGCTACCAACTGTATGCTACTTGCTCTGGAAAGAGCACTGCCTTGCACTGCACCCAAGGAGATGGTGCCCACAGGTCCCTCCTGTTGCATTTGACCATTCAAGTCAGAACAAAGTCCTGTTCAAAGTCTTTTACCTTCTGTTCATTTTTTCAAATACATAGGTAGACAGGTTTACTGCACTCCACCTATGGCTTAAACCAATTTTGCAATTATGTGGATGAATTAGTTACCAAATAGCAAATACAGCATGATTCCACTGAAACGAAACATCAAGAAAGTTCAAAGTCACTGAAGCAGGGAGCAGAATGATGAGAAAAAATGGGACATTTATCTTTCTACCCCTGAGCTATGCACCTCTACTTAACAATGGATCGTGTGCTTCAGAATATGCTAAAAGGATAGACCTAGTGTTCAGTGTTCTGGAAAAGAAAACAGTGCAGTTAAAAAAAAAAAAACACAAGAAATTCTCTGGAGATGATGGACATGATGAGCACTTGGTTGTGCCACTGAAATGGTGAATGGGTAAGCACTCCCAGACTCACTTCAATATGCACACTTAAAATAGCCATTAAGGTCGGGGATATAGCTCAGTGGTTCCAGCGCCTGTCTCGCAAGCGTAAGGGCCCGGGTTCAATCCCTGGTAACCATATAACAATACCGGGCATGGAGACTCACCCCAGCAGCAATCAGCACCACATACCACAGTTCTGGGTGTGGTAGCTCATACCTGTAATCCCAACACTTGGAGGCAGAGACAGGAGGATTACTGTGATGTGAGTTTGAGGCTGAGCTCAGGGCCAGCCTGAACTACAAAGTGAGACCCTGTCAAAAAAAAATAGCCATTAAACCTCATGTTATGGTTGATTTTGTATGCCAGCTGACTGGTTTATGAAATTCAAAGGTAGTTGACAAAACATCATTTCCAGTATTTTTGTTTTCAGAAGAGTTTGGTGTTTATATCTTTGGATGAGGTAAGAATAAAACAAAAAGGTACAGGAAAAGAGCTAAATTGGTTCTTTTACTCTCTCTATCTTTCACATATTCTCTCTCTCTCTCTCTCTCTTGAGAAAGAATGAGTCCTGCCAATATTTTGATCTTGATTCTAGCCTCCAAAATGATGACAAACTAAATTTCACTCATTGAATCCACTCAGTTTTTGGTATATTTTTGTCTCAGCCCCAGAATACTAATATAGCCCTTTACCCATATTATCCCAATTCATCTTCATAAAGAGAGGAAAGATACTAGAGTGAAAAGCACTGAAATGTGGCTTCTGGGTGGCACATGACCTGTGTTCTTGTGTCCAAATCAGTTCTCTTCTCTGGACCAGTGTCTAGTCATCAATAGGAGTGGTGACAACAACAGAACATACTTACAGGAGGCTTGCTGTGTGCTAGGTACCCTTATAATTATATATGTGTATTGAATTATTTACTCCTGACGGCAATATTGTCATTACTATTGTTTCTGTATTATAAAAGAGGAACTGATGCTTAGACACATGAGTTTTCAAATGCTTGAGTTTTTATGACAAAATTTCAGGTGCACAGACAAATCGGGAAAAAGGTTTCGAGATATCCCATGTACCCTTTTCTTCCTAGCACAACCTTGTCCTCTGTCAGTACCCCGCAGCCGGACATCACCACACACTGTCACCAGCCAAAGTGCATGTGGCACACTGGGTTCCTTCTAGGTGCTTTACCTTCTGTTCATTTGTTCAAATATATAATAATCCAGATGCACCAGTACAGTGTCATGCAGAGAAGTTTTGAGGCTATAAATGTTTCTTGTGCTCTTCTTATTCCACCTTCCCCACCCTAACTCCACCAACATCTTTATTTTTACCCCAGTTCACCAGCCAGTTACTGATCCATCCACAGTTTACATTTGAGTGCTTGGGCTCCAAAGTTAACCACACTGTGCACAGAAGTCAGAAATGATGAGTCCAGTTTAGTGAGATAAGTTAATGAAAGTAAACAAGACCTGACTTCTTCCTCTTTTCATTGCCACAGATTCATGCTAAAAAGGAATATCTGTGCAGCAGAAATGCCCTTCTCTCTTGGAAACCTCATAGACAGCTGCACAATTGCTCACCTCTGCCTCAGGAGAAGCACTTAAGATTCATGGCCCTGATGCTCCAACTGCTGTCCAGGGCCTGATTTCTGTAGGACTCTGCTGTCCCTTAAAGACAAAGTACATCAGCACAGGAAGAGCCCAAGTGATGCTGAACTTTGCTAAGTTTTCCATGTTCCCTGCAGTGAAATTCAGGGTGGTAAATCCACCAAGTAGAGCCTGACACTGACACAGGAAGACTGTCCTTTTTAACAAGTTCTGGAAGAACCACTCTGATCATCATGAGAAGGGCAAGTGCAGCAAGTTCAGCTTCCTGAGTTACTGATTATTTGGCTCAGAGAATAGATTCTCTTCTGCCAGCAAAGAGGACGTTGTCTTTTCTAGATGCTTTTGGCAAGAACAAAATTAAAAAAAAAAAAACACATGGATATAAATGTATGCATGAAATGATGATTTCTTTAAAAAAAGAAAAGCTCTATAATCTCAAGGGGAATCGTTGTGTTTCACCAAATCCTTTGATCTGCTTGTGCTTAAGTTTTGTTGTTTGCAAGATAGGAATGATAACATCTGAATCAAGCAGTGGCCCTGGGGATCAGGAAAGTGCTAAACGTGAAGTGCCTCACTCAGTTCTCTTGCCACAGTGAAACTCAGACCTGGATTATGAGTGACATCAACAGACAGGAGAAGAAGAAAACTTTGCTCTGGGAGGGAATAGAAGGGCAAAAGAGTAAGTCTCTAGACATCTATAGACAAATATACAAAATGAAATTTCCTTCTTAGACCACACCTACCACCACAGCTTGTGGTGTGCCTGTGTATTTCACTATGTGGTAGGGATACCAATTTGCCAAAACCCCTTATTTCTTTGGCCCACAAGAGACCATAAGACCTTGTTCCAAAGACTCTGCCTCAGTATTTCAGTGGATATGAGGCAATATCGCACAAGCCAGGGTCATTTTGTGCTATGCAAAGGGAGAAAATGGACACAAAGAGCCTCTAGCTGCTGACTGGACCACCAGCACCAGGCCAGAAGGTGCTGCCTCAGACACTAGGTGTGTTTCTTCCCTTCTCAGTGATGCTTCCTTGCTCAGCCACATTTCAGAGCTCTGCCATCCTCTCACTGAGAATGTCTTCCTCCCCTTCACTTGTTTGCTTGACAGTCACCCACCCATATAACATCTCTTGGGAGCCTGTGCGAACATTGTCTCTTTGAAGAAGCCTTGCAGGCAAAGCTGGGCAGTGACTCCCTCAGGCTCCCACAGGTCTGTGAACATCATCATGACCCAATCATGTCGTTACTCTTGCCCCTCACTTACATCTGGAAATTCTGAGTATCTTTTGGCTACCCTTCCTCACAGCTGCTTGCTTTTCCAGCCTCTATGTTTTATGCTTTGCCTCTGAAAAATGCATGCTGTTCTATATTTTTTGGTCTCCTGTGTGTACCTTGGAGAGGCTTATGCCTGAGTTCTAATGTTCTAATGGATCACTTCACCTGGGCAGCTTTCCCTGACCTGACTGGACTGAGACTCAGCCCCACAGCTCATGGAGGTCGACTTATATTCCTTTGCACACTCCTTTTTGTATTACAGCTGGATCTGTCTTTGCAGTGAGAGCTCCTGGGGTGCTTAAGCTTGTCCTGAGTGTGCAGACTTGTACTGAGAACATCCCCAGCAAGGGAAGGACACCACTGACCCCTGCCTCTCCACCTCCAGGGTCTCCTCTCCTGACACTGCTGCCAGGGTTGCAGCTCCGGCCTCCACCCCCACACTGATTCTCCGTGGAACATCAAGTCCTTTCCCATCATGCAGTGGAGGTCCGTGGCACCAGTGGCAACTGTTTCTCCCACCCACTGCCCTTCCTCACTTTGGCACCTGCTGGCTCAGAGCACTGTTTTTCTGTGACTACTCTGCAATGTTGCCTGTCCCTGGAATGACTCACTCAGTGCCCTACCTGTCCAGCAGTATGGGACAGTGGTTAAATGAGACTGTGCATCCAAAGATTTGAAGTCTAATCCTATTTCAGAAATGTCCTTTGTGAACACCAGCTTTTCTGTAAATTGAAGACAATTGTAGGACTCACTTCATTTTCCTTTGTGAAGATTAGGTTCCATAATACATATAAATTCCTTCCTACTGCATAGCGCAGATGATAAGGGAAAAATAGACAAAAATGATTACTGCAGTTGCTTCACCACCTCCTTTTTCCACTTACAGACTTCTATTTGCTTTCTCCCCACTCTCTTTTTACCTAACTTCTCACCCTTGTTATTGTTTTTTCTAGCTTATATCCAGGCTCCAGTTGTCTCAGTCCTGTAAAGTTTCATCTCTGTAACTTCTCTGTGTTCTATTTAGCAACCAAATTACTAATTGCAACTCTTCTTACAAAGAAAATGTTATATCTCCTTTCCCCAGTAGCACTGCAGTTGTGTGCAAGAAGCAGATATTGTAGATATTATAAAAGACAGTGTGCAGAGTGGAGCAAGAGGGAGCACTACACAACTACACAACTACACAACTAATTTTAAGTGGGTAGTTAACTTTAATTCTACAACCAGTTTGGTAGGGTGAAAAAATTATATTCAGATCTCATTCATTAAACATAAAACAGTTCTAAATAAAATGTTGACAGTCTAAATAGGACAATGTTGGCAAAAAGATGGTTCATTGCCACCAATTTGATTTATTCCAGGAACAAAAAGTTTACATCAATATTACAGAATGCATTAATGTAACCTATTAATAGAGGTGAGAAAAAGTCATTTCCCTTTCTTAATAGATATAGAAAGAAATATGTTATAGACTACATGCTTTCTTTCTCCCCAAATTTTTATGTTGAAATCAATCTCCAGTGTTAAGGGGTATTTTTAGGGGGTGGTTAATCAGGAAACACATAGAATTAGTGTCATTAGAGAGGCCGAAGAGAGGTTGTCTGTCTTTTCTGGAATGTGAGGACTCAGCAACAAAGGTTGCATCTGTGAAAAAGAAAGGCCTCATCAGACACTGAATCATCTGGGGTCTTGATCTTTGGTGTTTTTTGTAAGCTGCTCATTTTGTGGTATTTTTAATACAGAAGTATGCACAACTAAGAAATAATCAATAAAACTAATGCTCCTATTAACTGCGTTTCTACTAACCAAATTTAATTTTGAAAAGTATACACTTAAAACAGTATTAAAATATATAAGATATTTGGATCTAAATTCAATAAAATATAAGTGGATTTAGAAGAAAAAAATAAATATTACTGATTAGAAGTCTAAGATAAATATTTAGTTATTTTTCACAAATCTGTCAGTCACCCTCAAATTCATCTATAGATCCAATCAAATCCCCATGGGAGATCTCAGTAGTGCTGCCATGAAACCAAACAAAGCCTGCTCTAAAATTCAAAGGAACGAATCTCAGTTCTAGTCCTTCCGAACGATCTGCACTCTTGTGTTGTTGAGAGCAACTGAAGAAGAACCAGTTGGGCGGTGAAATTTTACTAGCTAGCAAGGCTTACTATAAAACTGGAGTATTATGGACATGTATTATTTACAAGAGAGTAAAAAATCCTAAGGGAGCAAAACAGCGAGCCCAGAATTAGTTTTCTTCTTTTTTTGGAGCTCCTCTCCACACAACCTGGTTTTGCAAATTATAGGCAGAAGGGTGCCCAGACAATGACCAGAGCTGAGTAATTGGGCCAAAGACTTAGAAGTCAAAGGCAAAGGCATACAATTCAACATATATCATATTACATATTATATAGACATGCTTATTTTACATACATATGCATATTTATCTTAGTGACCTCAATATAAAAATAGTCCTGCAGAAATTAAAACAAGAAAGATGAGCAAAAATATCAAAATGAACCATGATGGAAATGTGGCTACATGAGAGTCACAAGATCTGAGAAGAAATTTGAACATATAAAACCTAAAAATACTATAAATATAATCTTTAAGAAAATGAGAAATGATTCAATATAAACCAGGCAAATAGCAAGCACTTCATACACAGAAAGTGGGACTGACAACTGAGCAAAGACATCTGAACATGTTAAATCAGAAAATGCAAATGAAAACCATTTATGAATCCAACACCATTTACCATGCATTAAATTTAAAAATTAAACTTATCTAACTTTATCGGGTATGGAGAGGAGATGGTGCCCTGGGAACCAATGACCCCTGCCAATGGGAGTGTAAAATAACGCTATCACTGTGGAAAATAGCGTGAGATTACCTGGAAAATTGGGACTTGTGTGCACTTTGCAAGTCAGCAATTGTCCTTCTAAATATGGAAGAAAAACAGGCACTGACATCCCAGGAGGTGAATACATGAATCCACATAGCATTCTTCACGGAAGCAGTTTGACCATAAATATACTGTCTGTCTCTCTTATACACCCCCCCACACACATACTACCCACATATTTCTCAATGGTAGAAAATCATGAATGAGTTCTACTTTATGCTCACAAGGCATCATTATACAACAACAGCAGTGAGAGAGTTTATTGCTCCCCATTTCAACACAACAGTCTCTAAAATGAATGTTGAAGAGAAAGAAAAAAAACATACCAGATCTTTGAAGAATACAGAACATTTGTATAAGTGTTTCTCCTAAAGTCCTGCTTTTAAAGAGAAACAGGCTCAGAAGGGCTAAATGGTTTTTTCACTGGGCTCCTTCCTGGCGTATTCAGCACCCAAAGTGAGGCTTAGCTCACTTGTGTTGTTCTTAAGGGGGTTTCTCATGGGGTCTTTTCCTACCCCAGGTGGCACCAGGGCAGGAGTTAGAAAGGAGTAGCCCTGAGGTGTGCTGTAGGCATGGTTCATTTATTACCCAGAGGAGGAAGTGAGCCCAAGGGAGAAGGGGCAATGGAATCTCATGCTCAAGATAAATTCTTCTCCCTTTCTCACTAGCCAAGCATGGGCATGGAGTACAGCTTGGAGTTTCTGCAGAGAATGATATTGATGTTCCAAACACTGGTAAAGAGAGGAGAGAAGAGCCTGGCCATCTCCCAAGGCTGTTTGCTTTATAAAAGAAAGAATGTGTCCCCAAAGTACTGAAGTCATTTAATGTAATGATTCATCAACCTTGAAATATTATATATATATATATATATAAATATTATGTGTGTGTATATATATAATTTATTGAGCTGAAAATAGAAAAATAGTATTATTTTATAACATAGTGATGACATTTATTTTTAATGCCATCAAATGCAAAAGATCTTCCTTTTTTCAAAGTTGCTGACATTCTCAAAAGAACAAATGATTTATCTGTTACAAAATGCCTTCTTTTGAGGGGAGTTCAGTGACACTTTTTCAACAGTAAAGAAATTGTATCCTTAAGTGTGATACATGGTATAAACCCTCAGCTTTGAAGCCCAGTCACCCAATGCTCAAGCCCTACCTGAGGGTCTCAGAGTAGAAACCTTGGATGCAGGTGCTGGACCAAACTGTACACGGCCTGATCTTTACTTTGCCGCTATTTCATTCTCCAAGTTCTAGAGCTCTGAGTTGTGCCTTATAATGTCACATGAACTCTGAGTTTCATTTCTGAGATGACTTGATGGTTCGGAAATCTGTGATTCCCTCCTAGCATCAGGCAGGATGGGCTGTTCCCTCCTGTATGCACAGATAAACTCTGAAATCCCAGTGACCTAAAACAGGAGTTAATTTCTTGTTTTACCACAGTCAGATGTAGGTCTAAGAGCCTTAAGAGCCCTAAGAGCTTCAAAGGTAACTTCAGAGATCAGATCCATCCCATTTTAAATTTGCATTTGTTTTTAATTTACTGTTTTTTTCTGTGGTTTCTTTCTTTCTTTTTTTTTTTTTTTTGTTTTCTTAAACATACTTTCTTTATACAGAATGTACTGTGTTAGGTATCATTTCTTTTTTCTTTTTCTTTTTTTTTCTTCCCTGAATGTTAGGTATCATTTCACTGTCTGTGTGGGTTGGGTCAGGGTAGTAGTTCTCAGCTGAGGAAGTTTTGTTTCCAGCACCATTTTTTTTTTTTTTTTTTTTTTTTTTTTTTTTTTTTTTTTTTTTTTTTTTTTTTTTTTTTTAGGTTTTTTGAGACAGGGTCTCGCTTTGTGGTTTAGGCTGGCCCTCAGCTCAGCCTCAAACTCACATCACAATCCTCCTGCCTCTGCCTCCTGAGTGCTGGGATTACAGGCGTGAGCCACCACGCCCGGCACTGTGGTATGTGGTACTGGTTGCTGCTGGGTGTGGGTCTCCACACCCAGTATTGTTATGTGGTTACCGGGGAATCGAACCCGGGTCCTTGCACTTGTAAGACAGGCGCCAGAACCACTGAGCTAACTCCCCGGCCCTCCAGCACCATTTTTAAGTGTGCA
>PVIR01034979.1:0-16806 GCA_004026965.1 Petromus typicus | reverse complement strand
ATACTGGGTGTGGAGACTCACACCCAGCAGCAATCAGTACCACATACCACAGTGCCAGGAGTGGTGTCTCACACTTGTAATCTCAGCCTTCGGGAGGCAGAGGCAGAAGGATTGCTGTGATGTGAGTTTGAGGCTGAGCTCAGGGCAAGCCTGAAATACAAAGCAAGACCCTGTCTCAAAAGAAAAAAAAAAAAAAAAAAAAAAAAAAAAAGTTCTACCTAACCTTATTTGCAAAAGGTGTAGTGTTTCTGTTTTAATATTGATCTGTAATCCACTTTGCTATTGCTTTAGTACATGATGAAAGAGATAGATCTATCTTAGTCTTTGGCAGATTAAAGCCTAGTTTTTCCATCACCATTTATTAAAGGGGCTGTTTTTCCTCTATTGAGGATATTTCATTCCTTTGTCAAAGACAAGGTGGCTTGGTGTATCTGAAGCTGTGTCTGTGTCTTCTAATCTATATCATGATGTGTATATGAAATATACCAATAAAAATATTTTTAAGCTTAGATTAAATCTGTGTAACAATTTTGGGAGTATGGCCATTTTAATTATGTAGGTTCTTCTTACCCAAGAACATGGGATAGCTTTCAGTTTTCTGTTATGCTATTTCATCTCATTTTTTGAGAATACTGTTATTTTCAATGTAGAGGACTTTTACTTCTTTAATAATATTGATTCCCTATTGTTTCATTTTTTGTTGATATTCTAAAAGTGTTGTTTCCTGAATTTCCCTATTGGTGAGTTTGCTCTTCTGTTTCATGCTACCAGTTTTTGAATGCTTGCTTTGTATCCAGATACACTACTAAATTTGGTTATTAAATCTACAAACCTTTCATGGAGTTTTTTTGGGTCTCCCATGTAGAGTCTTATGTCATTCAAAAATAGTGATGATTTAACTTGTCATATTCTTATTCCTTTTATTTATTTTTCTTATATAATTGCTCTGAATGTTTCCAGACCTATATTAAATGAGAGTGGTAACAGTGGACTTCTTTATCATGTTCCTGATTTGGAAGTGAAACTTTTTCATTTTTTGTCCCTTTAGGTAATTTTTTTTTTTTTTGAGACAAGGTCTCACTATGTAGCCTAGGCCAGACTTGAACTCACAGCAATCCTCCTGCCTCTGCCTCCCGAGTGCTGGGATTACAGATGTGAGCCACCATGCCTAGCACTGTGGTATGTGGTACTGATTGCTGGTGGGCCTGAGTCACCATATGCAGCATTGGTGTACATGGTTAACAGAGACCATACCCAGGACCTTGTACTTGCAAGGCAGGCACTGAAACCACTCAGCTAAATCCCTACCCCTGTCCATTTAGTATTATGTTCACTTTTGATTTGTCATAGACATCTTTTATCAAATTAAGATTAAAGACTTTTCCAGTTTTTGTATGATTTTTGTGAAAAATTGAGTTTTGGATCTTGTTAAACATTTTTTTTCTGCATCTGTTCAGATGATTATACAAATGTTATCCTTGGTTTTGTTGATTTAGTGCATAGCATTTATTAATTTGTATATGTAGGACCAGTGTTGCACTTCTGGGATGAGACTTACTTGGTCACAGTGTATGACCTTCTCGATGATTTGATGCATCCTGTCTTCCAATATCTTATTGAAGATTTTTGTGTTTGTGTTCAGTAGCGAGATTGGCCTAAAGTTTTCTCTTTTGGTTGGAGCCTTCTCTGGCTTTGATATCAGGATAATGTTTGCTTTCAGAAATGAGCTTGGGAGTATTCCTTACCTATATTCTCTGTTTCCACTCTTGCTTTTGAGGGTACTGAAGATTAAGGACTTGGGAACAGAAAGTTTGTGGTTTATATGAAGATTTTTAGTAGGATGTTGTCTCATTGTAAATAATTTCAGGCTTTGTGGATCCAGTGCTAGTATTCACTCCTTCGGTTATTTCCTTGAAGGGATTTTGACTCTGCCCCCATGTTTTGTCAAGAGTTACTTCTGATTGTAAAAACAGGCATAGATTCAATCTTACAAGAATTCTATATGGTAGTTATTGTAGTTATACAGTCCTCCTTATTTAACTTCTTCCCATACTATAACTGCTTATTATTTGTAGTTGTTCTGCAATGAGGTAGGTGAGATTGGCTGAGGAGAATGGGAAGTGTCTGAATGTGTTATGTTAGACACTAAGAGGGAAGGTTGACATGGGAATGGTGATATATAAGAAAAGTTTGATATGGAGTCTGATTAGATTGGAGCACTTTTACTTTAGTTGAAGGGTTAGCATCAAATGATTTCAGAAGACATTTATGGGGATGAAGGTGAGATATGAAAGAAATGATGCTTACTTTATGATTAAGGAGAGCTATGTACTTGTTAAAAATTGCTGATAGGGAGAGGATAGTAACCTAAGTAAGATATGGAAAAGCCAAAGCTTAGTCTGGGGAGGAAAGAGGGTTAGTGTGAGGAAAGACAAGAGTGACTGTGTCCTAGCCAAGTATAGAAAATGTAAAGACTTGGGAATAAAAAGTTATGTGTTTGTCAAAAAGATAAAGACATATGTTAGTAATATTGTTTCAGTGGTTGGAGGTTACACTAGATATAGGGAGCTGAGGTAAAGAAAAAGAACCTAGACACTTGTTAAATCAGTCAGTGAAAGAACAAATACATAAAAGTAACAACTACTAAACACAATAAATCATAAAAGGACAGAACATAACTGCACATTACCAAATAAATCAGGAAACACACAAAGCCTTAAACAGATAATATATCATAACGGAACATAGATTTAATAAATCGATGAGATTTTACATATGTGATTCCCAAATAGCTTCTTTGCCACAGAATCTAAATGCTCACAGCCTAATAACTCCTCTGATCTCTCCACTGTAATACTGAAGTCAACTCAGACTAAGGATTTTTTTCCTCCAGGTCACAGGCGTCCTTGCATAGTCTGATCCAGTCAAAGTTTTTGAGTTAAGAACACTTGCTGTCCTGCTCCTGGAATGTGATGGTAGAATTTTCAAGCAAATTCATTAGCACAAAGATTGTCCACAGAGTCAGGATTATCCCTATGTTATGAAATCATAGCTTCAGTAGTAACAGAATAATCAATTATAGTATTTTTCTCTGGTGTACTTGAGAAGTAACACACCAAGAGACTCTATTTTGGGTCTCCCTTTATACTAGAGAAGCAATCCATGGTTTATGGTAAGAACATCATAACAACCCAAGTATTGACCCACAGTGAACACGCAGCAAACATGACAGCTGTGTCTTTCCTAATGGTGGAAACAACAGTGATTTTATCGAATCAGTATTGCCAGTGGAGATAAAAGAAAAGTAAAAGAACTTTTCTTGTTAGGTGTTTAAAAAGACTTAAGTTATGGGAAAGAGAAAGGAGAAAGGAGCAAAAGGCTCTAATGGTGATAAAGATATGTTATAAATTTAGATGGTGATATCTGGGTAAAAATCGGTAGGGAAATTGGGATCAGAAAAGATCCCATGAATGATACAGATATTAGAGAGAGTTAAAAGGGGCCGAATGGAAAAAGAGAGAAGAAACAAAATAAATATTGAGAAAGAATAAGAAACGAGGATAAGAAGTCAGATGAAAAAATACGGATTAAAGTCGGAGAAATATAGCTAATTCCTTTAACCTCTGTGAACTCTATTGGAAGAACAGAAGCGGAAGAGAAGCACACATAGGCAAAAAGACACATTGAAAAGCAAATGAGGACTAATGGAATAGATACGAGGGGTAAAATGAAAAAGAGGAGAAAAATGGCAAAAGAAAAATAATGCAACAAAATAAAAACTTAACATTAAAAAGTTATGGATTGTTTTGGAAGGATGGCTCTTTTCCTGAGCCTAGGATTAAACAGCAGAGTTTATGCCAACACATATTTGTGGTTTACACGGAGGTCTAAGGCGGCACTCCTCCCCCAGGGTGGTAGTGGCCAAGTCAGCCCCATACGCTGGGAACAGATCACCAGTGTGAGCTTCCTGCCCTGTGCAACGCAGGCTGAACCCAGCCTCTGAGCACAGGAGCCAGGTCCACGTCCTCCCGCGTCAGCTGCTCCGTGGAGCTCGCTCTTGCCGCTCTCCTACCCTTGACTGTCTCCCATGCCTGTGTCCTTCCCTCATATGCTCTAGGAACTTCACAGTGGCTCGGAGCCATTGAGCTGCTCTGAGGCCGAGGTTCCAACCTTCATCCTTTCCCTACGGTGGCGGCCCTTCTAGCTCTTGCTCTCCATGTGTTAGCAGAAGTCGTCCTGAGGTTGCACACTAAATATTGCCCGTGGAAAACCACTTGGAAGCGCTGGGCTACCCTTTCCGTGCTAGTTCCAACTGCCACTGTTTATCTCAGTCTCCATGTGTTCTCCAGTTCTCCATAAGCGCCAAGTTTTAGTCTCACTTTGTCCCCGCCTGGTGGCTGGCCAGCCATTGGCAGTAGTGACTTGCTCTCCAGGGCATCTCCTCTCTCCTCTGCAATAGGATCTATTTCTTCTGCATGACTTAATACTTCTTTTCTTCTTTCTCAGTTTCTGTATGATTCCTCTTCTCATTCTGATTTCTCTCCAAGCTACTGTCTTCCAGGCTCTAGACACTTCCTCTTCGAGAAGCTGAACTGTAAACACTCACTAGTCCACCATTTCTTTTGTCCATGTAAGGTTTATACGTTGTAACTACCATCTCTAAGGCAATGTGGAAAACTTTTTTTTAAATGTAAAAATGGATGTCAATGTGAAAAAAGCTTGGATAGAAACACACAAATCTGTAATATTACAATGCTGAATTCTGAGGGTATGATTTTTTTAAACCATTAAATATACAGAGTACTCAAGGATTTCAGACCTCACCTCTTAAAAAATAGGGTTGGAATTTTAGAGAACAGTTGAGATAGAATCTCCCAGGTGGAGAGGCTGACACCACAATCCCAGTATGGGAAAGGGGCAAAACTATCAAACCCTTAATGAATCCAGCACATCAAGTTGACTCAGTTGCCCACAAAACCAGATTAGCTCTGCAATGAGTGCAATTCAACCCTTTTTCCCTCAGCTGAAAGTACTTCCCTTAAAAGGATGGCCTTGATAGTATTCTGTACTTGATTCCTGTATAGTGTTAAGCAGCGGTTCAGTCTTAAAAGTATGCTCAGTGCCACAAAAGTAGCTATCACACTGTAGATCAGAATGAGAGAGTGCAGTGCAGCACAGATCTTCAAGTTAAAGTATACTTTCAAATCAGAAGTAATGGTTCCAGGTTTTATCGTTCTTTGTACAAAAGCCTGCTAGGTATAAAAAGTTGTTATTATTTGAAAGCTAAATCTGAAAATAAGTGATAATTCTCAGTATTATCATGCATTTTTATGTGTTACTGCACTCTTACAAATGAAGCTGGTGGTTTTTTTTTTGAGTGAACAGAAATTATTCTTTAAATTATAACATATATATGTCAGAGGGATGAAGTGAAAGGAACAGGGTCATTTAAAGGCCTTTAATATGTAAGTACTTCTGAATTTTATTTATTATGAGTCTATCTGCAGTGACAATCAGTAAGACTAGTGGGTCCATAGTGAAAACATCTTCCTAGTGGTGACTTAAATCACTAGACTATTAAAAGTTTTCCAAACTGTCACAAAATAATAATAATTTCTAGAAAGTATTAAATATTACAATTCTAAAAATGAATTTAAAGTCCTCAAATTGAAATTATCAAATTATATCCTGTTCCTATGAATATATATATATATATATATATATATATATATATGTGTGTGTGTATATATATTTTTTCTTTTTTTCCCCAGGTGGAAGTGTATCTGCCTGGGATAAAGATAAGATGCAGTCATCTCTTTCTTCTCCTGGACCTCAACATGGAATTGCTCATGCAGACCTGACTGGCCAGCCGGGTCTTGGATGTGCTGCTGCACTCAGTCCACTTCAGCAGAACCACTTGTTAACCAATCGTATGTATACTGCACTTTCCAATGTGTTTAGAAAAATACAAAGATTTGCCAAATGCCTTGGGGTGGCAGAGCTTAGTCTGCTTCTCATTGATAGAACTGAATGATATGAAATAAGAAAGTGTGGTAAAGAGGGACTCATTTGACAAGATGAGATTTATAGGGAGGTAGCAGCTGGGGAGACCAAGCAGACTGAAGTACACATGAAACTACATAGCAGAGTAATGGAGGATGCTGGCTAGAATCACATAAATGTAGATTTGAATTCCAAATCAGCGATTTGGGAGAAGCTGCCTACTTTTTCCAAATTGCAATTTCCACAAATACTGCACAAAGATAAATGAAAACCCATTTAACATTGTTGTAAGGGTTATAAATGCTACAGAAAAAATAGTGAATTGCAATAGTATTACAAATCACTGTTATAAATTGTGAACATTATTATTCCTTAACAATAGAACTATAGTTCATTAATTTTTAAAAAAAATTTGGTGATGTCTTATATACTTCAGAACCTCAAATCTTTGTTCAGCAAAAGTTTTTCTATATGTTACTAGTTTTTTTTTTAAGTGAAAATCTGAAAGTGTTCCATTACTCCTTTCCCAAGACTTTTCTCTCCCTATAAATCCTAGGGTGAAGTGATCTGATAAAAAGAATTGTTTTAATATTATTTCCAAAATCTTGAGACAGTTCATCAATTATAATGTCTTCCCTTAAAGAATTTATAATCTCAGAGGAATATATCTATACTAAAAATTCTTAACCAAAGTCAAGTACAAGGAATGCCAGAAAAGATATAAATATTATAAGAAGGGGAATAAAATGGACTATGTATGTTAGACCTGTGCCCCAAAGGAGGGTGACATATAGGACTTTGAGTTTCTGTTCTGACACCTGGCTTCCAGTCTGCCATGTAACAATTCTTCCCAGGCTGCTAGGCAGAAGTCTAATGCACAACATCTCAGCACTCTGAGAGGTGGAGGCAGAGGGATTACAAATTTAAACGCAGCCCAGACCACTTAGTGAATTATCCAATATGTAAATAAATATGTGAATCAAAAGGCCCTGGGATGTAGCTTAGTACAAAGACTGGGTTCAGTCCCCAGTAACACATGCCCACGCACATATACACACACTGAAACACACACAAAGAATGATTTTGTCATTACTCTCATCTTCACAGCAAGAAAAACTGAATAAATTGAAAATCACTAGCTCTTTCATATGTATCTGAGTTTGAATTCACTCAGCATCACCATGAAAAAAAATGGAGAAATAAGCAAAGACAGATAATCACAGCTTATAAGGAAGAAAAAGGGCTGATTGATCTTAGTAAAAGGATTTAAAAGACACTTTTTTAATTGCAAGAGACTTACTATTGAACTAGCTTGACAGATATGGACTTCTGGGACCAAATCCTATTTGACAACTACTCCTTCATGAATTTCAGCTTTAGCAATGGTACCAGATTTTGGGAGAGAAAATCTCAGAAATGTTCCTGATGTGTATAGAAGGGGAAATTATAAGTAATCATCTTGGTGTCCAGAGTGCTCCATTTCCCTTAACAAAGGCTTTCCCACAATGTCAATTATTTCACTTAGATTTACTACTTGATTGTAAAAGAGCCTAACTGATGTGTGTGTGTGTGTGTGTGTGTGTGTGTGCACGCATGTGTGCCCACGTGCATGTGTGTTATACAAAAATCCCATTCTCTTTAATCTTCGATGTGGGGAAAGAGGAAAACACATCTCCAGAGGCTTAAGCCCTCCTTCCTCACATAAGTTGAGGTGGGAGTTAAAGAACATTTATTTTATTCATACTTGGATTTCTCATATAAAAGGAATAGTATATTTTTAAATTTATGTAGTAAAACAGCATAATAAAATATAAAAATAGAGAGAATAACTTTTGACAAATGAAAAAAGGTGTAAAAGGTCTTGAAAAGAATTAAAACATGTCATACCCACACACAAATATACATATATAAAACTCTACAATTAATGTATTCATAATGCATTCTGAGATGGTGCTGATAAGAAAAATGAATGCAAAATGTAAAAAAGTCTACCAAGTCCCTTGTTAGAAATCTTATTAGTACACACCTACAGTATATGTAGTTTACAGTCACTCTGAGAAGTAGCTATCTCCACATAGTACACGTTGCTTATTTTTTAAACTCCCCTTCTCATTACCTAACAGCACCCTACTTCCTCCTCTAAATCCCCTTTCCCTATTTTCATTCTTACTGATGTTATTAGTGTTTTCTCATGTTCATGACATATAATGTTGACATTCACTGTGGTTACTAGGTTCCTGTTCATGGCATACCTTTATTCCACGGATGCTCCTTTCCCTCTCTCCTCTCCTTCATGTCTTCTTAATTCCCTTCTCATTTGCAAGAGATCTATCCCTTCGTTGCCTTCCATCCATCCTTTATTGTGCTTTTTGTTTGCACTCTGCTTTACTCAAAAGAGTGATTCTATAAAGGTATGTATGCTTCCATGTCTGACTTATTGAACTCATCAGTATATTTCATTCAACATTATAATATGAAGGTACATCTATTTTCCTATGAATGTCTCAAATTTGTCCTTCTTTATAGCTGAATACTACTTCATCATATAGAGACAGTACATCTTTATGTAATTGTCTAGTGATATGCACACAGGCTGCTTCCATGATTTAGCTACTAAAATTGAGTTGCTGTAAACACTAGCATGAATATGTCACTATTGTATGTCTCTACAACTTTGTAGTAGATACTTAGAAGGGAGATAGTTGGGTTGTAAAATTTCTAAATATTTTATGGAAGTAAAATTAGAGAAATGATAGTACTAGCTCACAGTTCAAAAAAGTGTAGGTGGTTTGATTCATTTTCTTTGCAGAAACAGTAACCTTTGATAGGTTTTTGCTTCCCCTGATGTTCACTGTGCTTTGTGGCATAAAATGGGTTCTTAGTGTCATTTTATTTTGTGTTTCACTAATGGCCAGAGATACTGAATATTTTTTCATGTACTTGGAGGCCATTTGCATTATTTCCTCTGAGAACAGTCTTATTAATTTCACTCACCCAATTCTTGACTGAGTCTTTTATTTTAGGTGGTTTAATTGATGTAAGATTTTTATGCATTCTAGATATGTCTTCTATTTGATGAAAACATAAGAAAAGTTTTTTTTCTATTCTGTAGGTTTTCTTTTTACTCTACTGACTGAATCTTTCACTGTGCAGAAGCTTTTTAATTTCACATATTTCCATTTCTTGATTTTTGCTGTTATTACTCATGCAATTGCATAAGAAATATCAAATTATGGTTCAGTTTAGGAAAATTTTTCTTATACCTATGACCTCAAGTGTTTTATCCATTTTATGTTCCAGTAAGTTCAATATTTCTGCTTTAATATTAAGATCATTGATCCATTTTTATTTTATTTTGATGTAGGGTGAGAGTTTCAAATTTCTTCAAATACCAATTTTCAAAGCACTAATTGTTGAATAAATTGTCTTTCATCTAATCTATTCTTTTAGCCACTTGGTCAAAAATTAAATGGCTGAATGTGTCTGGGAAATGTTTATTAGCTCTTGTTCTCTTCTATTTATTCATATATCTATTTTTGTTCCAGTACTATGTATTTTTAATGTATTGTTTTGTAGTATAGTTTGAGTTCAGGTAAATGAAATGCCATTTGCTTTGCTTTAATTGCTGAAGATTGCTTTTGATATTCTTCATCCCTTATGGTTCCATATAAATTTTTAGGATTGTTTTATTTAAGTCTGTAAAGTATGTTGTTTATATTTTCATTGAGATCACATTGAATCTGTATAATGGTTTTGTGATTATGGCTATTTAACAATATTGATCCTGCTTATACAGGCAGGAGCAGGGAATGTGTTTCCATTTTCTGATGTCTTCTTCAAACTCTTTCTTCAGAGAACTATAGCTTACTTTGTACAGATCGTTTACTTCCTTGGTTAGGTTAACATTTAGTTATTTCTCCTTTTAGGCACTACTATGAATGGTAATGTTTTCATAAAGTCCTTCTCATTGTACTCATTATTGGTGTGCACAAATGTAATTTGTTTTTATGTGTTGATTTTGTATCCCGTTAAGTGACTGAAATTGGTTAAACTCCAAGGGTTTTTTGTGGAATACCTTGAATCTATTATACAGACTATTATGTTCTCTGCAAATAATGATAATTTGAGTTCTTCTTTCTTATATGTATCTCTTTTATTTCTATCTCTTACATGATTGCCCTGGCCAGTGTTTAGGGTCCTGTGTTGAATAGAAGTTGTGATAGTGGGCATCTTTGTCTTGTTTCTGATTTTAAAGGCATATCATATGATATTGGCTGTTGGTTTTCCATAAATATTGTTATCAAATTCAGGTGTAGACTATCTATACCTATTTCCAATAGTCTTTCCTTAAATGATGTCGGATTTTGTCAAAAGTGTCTTGCATCTGCTGATATGATCATGTGGCTTTTTAATTTGCTTCTCTGTATGCCATGTATAGCATCTATTGAGTTGCACACATTGAACCATCCTTGTATCTTTGGGAAGAAACATACTTGGTCATAATGTACAACCATTTTCATTATCAGCTGCATTCTGTTTGCTCATCTGTTGGAAATCTTTGCATCTGTTTATTAAGGTAAGTGTTCCTGTAGTTCTCCTTTTTTACTTGGGTCTTTATCAAGTTTGGAAGCAGAATGATGCTGGCTTCCATAAATGAATTTAGAAGCTCTTCTTTGCTTTCAATTTCTCTGACAAATTTGAAGAGTATAGGTGATATAACATCCTTAAAGTTTTTGTGGAATTCAGCAGTGAATCCAGCAGGTCCGTGGCATTTTACTTCATATGACCAATTCCACTGGTCATTTTAGAGTTGTTTCATATTTTTGTTTCTTCTCAAGATAGTTTTGCTATTTGTATGAGTTTAGGTGTTTGATCATTTCAAAATTTTTCAATTGTTTGGAACACAATTTTTTTATAATGGTTACTAGCTAACTTTTGGATTGCTATGGTGTCTATTATGTTTTCACTATTTTTTTCTAATCACATTATTTTCTCTCTTGGTATGTTTGATTAAGCTTTTATTTTCTTTGTTCATTCTTCTAAATAACCAGCTCTTTAATTTATTGGGTCTTTGTATTGTTTTCTAATCCCAGTTTCATTGATTTCTGTTCTAATCTTTATAATGTTCCTTCTTAATTTTTGCTTGGTCCTGCATTATCACTTCTCAGATATTATAAGGATCCTCGTGAGGTTATTTATTGGATTTCATTCTATTTTCTTAATGTAAAGTGATAGACAGTGGTGGCAATGAACTGTCTCTGGTCTGATTTCATGTGGTCTCACAGGTTCCAATGTATTGTATGGGTGTTGTAATTAATTTCAAAATATTTTTTAAAAATTTATTCTTGATTTCTTCTGCAATTCACTTATTGTTTCAGAGTGTGTTACTACCTTTCCAGCTATTTGTAATTTTCCAGAAGTTTCTTTTTCCATTGATTTCAAATTTCATTACACAGTGGTCTGTTAGCATATATAGAGTGAGTTGATTTTCGTGTGTTTAAGCAGAGTTTGTGGAAGAGTACACAATCTGTTTTGGAAAACGTACTGTGTACTTGCAAAAAATAATGTACATTCTATTGTAAAGAGGTGTAGCATTCTGCGGATACTTATTAAATCTTCATGTTCAGTGGTATGGTTCAGCTCTGATACTTCTTTACTGCTTTTTACATTGAGTTGATGTACTTGTTTTCAAAAGTGGGGTGTTGAAATATGACTTTATGTTTGTATTCGTATTTACTTGGTCTTTTAGTTCAGTGGTATATTTTTCATGAAGATAGGTGCTCCACTATCCTGTGTGTAAATATTTGTATTATATCTCTTTTGTTGGATTGTTCAATTAAGTACTATGTAGTGGTCTTATTTGTCTCTTTGAACCAGTTTTACCTGGCCTTTGACATGTCTAGGATTAAAACTGCAACCCTTAATAGCTTTTTAGGATCATCATGAATATAATATTATTTTTATCCTTAATTTTTAGTCTGTACCTATCTGTTTGGACTGGATGAGTTTCTTGAATGCATCAGAGTATTGGATCCTGATTTTTGATCCTATCTTCTAATCAGGTCTTTTAATTGAAGTGTTCAAACCATGAACATTGAGAGACATTTCTGAAACATGCTGATTATTTATTATCTTTATATTCTTTCTGTTAGTTGTGGCTTATTTTTCTTTTCCTGTCATTTTTGTTGTGTATTCATTGACCTCAGTGGATTATTTTATATCATCTGAATTTTTAGCTTTTTAATTTCATCTTTTCTATGATATTCTCACATATTTTTGATGTGCTGAGTTTAGTGATATATCACTTGAGCTGGTGTTTTTCACAAAATAGCCTTTTATTATATTTTTAAGGAAAGTATTGCTGAGTATGTTCATCTATATTGGAAGCTATTTTCTGTTAAGACTTGAAATTACTTCACTGTAGGCTCTTCTTTCCTGCAGGGTTTGTGCTGAGGTTTAGGAGTGTAGCTAACATTCTGATATAAATCTAATGAATGTACCTCTAAATGTGAGGTTTTTGTTTTTCTATCTTTAAAAATTCTGTTTTTTCTCGTATATCTGGCCATTTAATAAGGTTATATCAGAGCAAGCTTCTTTTTTCATTATAATTGTTTGGTGTTCTGGTAGACTGGACAACTTTTAAGTTGAACTCTTCACATATTTTAGAGAATTTTTGCTATGATTTCAGCAAGCATATTTATATTTCCACTTGTGCTATACTCTACCTTTTCTCCAATTCCAATCAGCTGTAACTTGGTCTTTTTAGTATTTTCTAATGACTGTTTAATGGTCTTTTCTTATTTTTTTTCTTTTTGTGTGTGTGTCTTCTCTGAGTACTTCATTATTGACTTCAATTTCAGAACTCAGTTCTCAATTTCAGACACTCTGGCTTCAGAGTGTAATTTCATTTCTGAATTTATAAATTCTAAGCAGTGTTTTACTTCAGGTAGTTCTTTCTGACATTTTTTGAGGATTCTGATCTTTGATAAATTTATCATTCATGCTTTGAATCAGTTTGCTCATCTCTTCCAATATTTTACTTATTTGACTTATGTCCACTTCTGATAATTTGAATGGTACATTCATATATTTTAGCTTTTTTCTTTTGAAACTTATCTAGTCTTTATTTTCTTCTGTAACCTATTTTAAGAGTTTCATTGCCTGCTGTTTGTTTTCTTCTGCATTTGTGCTCCCTTGATTGGCCTCAAGAGGTTTAGGAGGCTTTAGAGGTCATCTACTGCTTTGCTTTTCTGTTTCTCTGGGTATGTACTGTATATCATCTTTTCTAGTTTATAAACCCCAGAGATTCAAAGTATTGGATTAGGAAGAAGTTTTCACTTTTTTTTTTACCTTGACTATAATAATAAGTTCAGTGGCCTCAATGTCATCAAATATAAACTTGATCTTAGGAACCAATCATAAACATTCCTTAACCAGTACTAATAACACCATGATTTTATTGAAGACAGACAACCCATATATTAGCTTATAATATGTCACACCAGTAGTTTGTGCTACAGGTCAACAATAGTGTCAGAGCTCAAAGATACCTCTAGACCAACTACCTTCCCCTTTAGGGTCATCTTCTCTGATGATTTCTTTCTCCAAACCTGACTTCTCGCAATTGACTTTAGGTAATATAAACTTACTGGTCTGAAAAAAGGCTATCCAAAGCATCTCAGAACATCTCTATTCACCTTTTTCCATCTCTAATTCTATTTCCTAAGGATATCATTCACCCGTTCTCTGTGGTACAGTAAAACTTTCATCCAAAAGCAAAACTCACCTCCTGGGGTTTGTCTGTTCTTCTATCAGGTCAATCTACTGTTTGTCACCTCTGCTCCCCTATGGCAAGGAGACTCAGAGGAGACGTGGCCTTGGTCCTGGATGGGTGTACTGGCTGGTGTCAACTGGGCAGGGCACATGGTTGTTTAGTCGCAGGGTCCTCCCAGTTTGGGTTCACCAGCCTCATCCTAATGTAACTGTTCTAATAATCAACTTCTGCTAAGGTAAATAAAAAGCATCAAAAACTTTAATTTATGCTAAATTACTCATGTAATATTAAAGTTATTACATTTTATATGGATAAGGAGTAAGTGTAATTTAAAGTTCAATGTTATCCAAATAAAATATAAAATTATTTTTAGTATAACATAAGAATTATGAAAATTACAGCTCCAAAATCAAGGATCCTTAGGGACTGTAGGATTATTGATTGCTTCTCCATTTCACGATTTGCCAAAAATAAAGGGCTTGTATGTTCAGAAGTTATTGCAACTGAAAGGAGTATAAGCCTGAAATCTTATTTAAAATGGATTCCCTAGGAAGGCCAATAATTAAAGTATACAGAACCACAAATACTAAAGGAAAAGTTGGCTTATAATACTACAGATTAAGTAATGAAAATGGCCTAAATCTTAGCATGTTCAATGTAAATCTTATTAAAGGTCTAATAACTTTAGATCTCTTTGCCTGATATAACTTTTTTTGGCTTAAAAATTACAAAGTGTGAAATTTACAAAAGCACAGATAAACGATATCAGAACACAATTCAGATGTTTAGGCACTCAGGCATTTTAGAAGGATCAGATAAAGAATTTAAAATAATTGCTTAATGTATTAAGAAAAATGGAAAAAATAGGGAATGTACGTGAATATGAGATTTAGTTAGAGAGGTAGAAATTTTTAAAAAGCTCTCAAAATGCACTGCCAGAAAGCACTGCAGCAAACTGGAGAAAATCTTTATGAAACTCTGAGGAAAGGCTCAGTAATTTGAGTATATGTGAGTAAAAACTGTTCCAAATGAGAAAGCAGAGAGAAATTATTAGAAACCAAGCAAAACAAAAAAAACAGAATATCTGAGAAACAGGTGGCAGTTACAAATACTACAGTATGCATAAAGTGGGAATATAAGAAAGAAAATAAAAGGAGCATATAACAAAAAAGTTATCAGTGACAGAACTCTGCAAAATCAATGATGGCTAATTATAGAACCAAGGAGCCCAGAAAATAGTAATTAGAAAGAATACACAAACAACTCTACAGCTATACTTATAATATTACAAATATTAAATAAGAAATTAAAAGTATCTAAGTAACCTTGACTTGTAAGACATATTGAAAGGTATTTAAAGCAAAGTGAAATGATACAGCTTAAAAATTTTATTTATAGTAAAGAAGAACATAAAAACAACATTATTTTTTCTAATTTTTAATCTAATAGTATTTTTTCCACAGAAATAATATATTGGGTGATTTTTATCTCAGGGTTAAGTAAAAAGGAATGATAGTGATGTTATAATTGATGGTAGAGAAAATTGAATGTTCCATCCCATAAGGTACTTATACTATCCATGTTGTGGCACAACAATAATTGTGAGTTCATTTATATTAGTTGTAAGTATATATTGAAAACACTGAAGCAATAATTACAATGTTAAATTAAACACGACTAGTATGTTGAGAGAGAATGGAATTATGTAGTATCAAAGACAGAAAAAGCAGAAAATGTATGGAAGATGGAAAAGAAGCAACAAATAGAAAATCACAATAAATGTAGGATCCATTTATCAAACTATGTCAATAATCACTTTCAGTATGAATCATCTAATTACAAAAAGTAAAAGGCAAAGTCTAGTTTTTGTGATCTAGTGACTTTTAAAGCCAACACTTTTTGTTTTCCTTGATGGTAAGCATGTTTCCTAAAATAATAATGTATTGAGTACATTATTTAAAAAGGAAGAACAAAGGTTTCAGAGTCATAGTGGATAACTCAAAATAACTAAACTCAGATTGATGTCAAGAAACTCATTTTAAATATAAAGAAACACTCTGATCAAAAGTAAAAAGGTTGAAGCATATATACCATGCTAACTTAATCAAAAGAAATTTAGGGTAGCAATATGTAATGTACCAATAAAGATTAAATTTTTTTTAAAGGAGGAATTTAGGGTGATAATATTGATATTAGAGGAAGCATATTTTAGAGCAACGATATTAAAGTGGGTTATTCTCAAAAAAAAATCTTTAAAGGGTTTTCATTAACAATGCAAGACAAATGCGACAGAACTATAAATAGGTGAATCCACTATGATAGCTGAAAATTGCGCCATCTAATTGTAAGTGACTGACACAACTAGAATGCATAAAATGGAAAGAACATAGTTCAACTGTGTAGAACCATTAATCAACTGAATTTAATGTACAGTTTTAGAGTAATTCAACAAGACTACACAATCTCATTAAATTCTTATGGAAAGTTCCTGAAAATAAAACACATTCTAAACTATAAAATACACCTTAACAAATTTAACAGAATAGGATTAATTCAGAACATGCTCTCAGTCATTATAGAATTAAAGTAAAAACCAATGGGAGAAATATGGATCTAAAATGCAAAAATATATAGAACTTTAACAACACACTTCTAAATACCATATGATTTTAAAACGCTAATGAAAAATTTTAAAAAGATTTTTTTTTTTTTTTTTTAGGTTTTTTGAGACAGGGTCTCTCTTTGTGGTTTAGGCTGGCCCTGAGCTCAGCCTCCAACTCACATCACAATCCTCCTGCCTCTGCCTCCCGAGTGCTGGGATTACAGGCATGACCCACCACGCCCGGCACTGTGGTATGTGGTACTGGTTGCTGCTGGGTGTGGGTCGCCACACCCAGTATTGTTATGTGGTTACCGGGGAATCAAACCCGGGCCCTTGCACTTGCAAGACAGGCGCTGGAACCACAGAGCTAACTCCCCGGCCTTAAAAAGATTTTAAAGTCAATGAAAATTAAAATACAAGACAAAAT
>PVIR01034978.1:0-16810 GCA_004026965.1 Petromus typicus | reverse complement strand
CAGACGCTGGGGTAGGTTCGGCCATCGGAGCCGCAGACGGCGCCGCGCTGCGCGCACACGCAGAGCCCGGTGCCCTCCGGGGCCGTCCCCGCGGCCCGGCTCGCGCACACCAGTCCCGGGCCGCAGCGCGCGCCGGCCGGGCCCCCGCAGTTGGCGCCCTCGGCGCCCAGGCAGCGCGTGCAGCAGCCGCACTCGTCGACCGCCGCGATCCCGGGCGCGGGGCAGGGCGCGGGCGCGGGGCAGCGCTCGGGCAGGCACAGGCCGCACTCGGGGCGCCAGCCGCCTTCACTTCGGGGTCCGAGGCCCGGGGCCAGCCACGGCAGCAGCAGAAGCAGCAGCGGGAGGAGCGGCGACGAGCGCGGCATGACCTGCTCTGAGACGGCCGCGGTGCCTGTGCTTCGCGCTCCGCTGGGCTCGGTGAGCAGCGCCGCCACCGCGCCCGCCCCGTGGCCGCTGATTGGCCGGGCCCGCACCGCGGGGCGCCCGCCGGCTGAGGGGCCCCGACCTCCCCTGCTTAGTGGGCGCTTACTGACCCTCTCCATGCTGGGTGTGCGTGGCCAGGCCAACTCTCCTCCATCTGATTGGGGTCTTGGGGACACTGAGACCCAGTCCCGGCGGGAACTTGTCCGAGGCCACTAGGGCAGAGTCCGCGTTGGATGTCTGATCTTCAAATCCAAGACTGTCTCCCGACGTTAGATATTGATGCCTCTCAATTGTCCCAGAAGGATGTTCTATTTTATTTTGCATTGTCTATTTTACAAAGAGAATGTATGGTTTAAAATGTAAGATTTTATAAACAGATGAATGAAAAGAATGTTTCCCTTCCACTCTGTGTCCCAGTCCCCCCATCTGGCTTACAGAAGCCGCTCCGCTGGCAGGAGTCTGGGCCTCTTTCAGAAACTCTGTTCCTGTCAGATCGTGAATGAGTGTGGTCCTTTAGATGCGTTCCCACGGAGCCACAGAGCTGCGCTCTGCTCTGCACTTGTGGTAAATTTCACATAGTGGTTTCCTCCTTTATCACCCCTGAAATGAGGTCCCTCGCAGGACAATGAGAGCATAGTTTCACTGGCGGTGTGTTTCTTCATGGTGCGTGAAGTCTTGGTGTATGTTGTGGTCAACAATGACGATAAGACAAGGTGATGTATTTTGGAGTTCACGTGAAGTGACCTGGAGCATTTTGCCTTTGCACAGTGCTCAGGCGCGCAGAACTGGAGTTATTTCATTAACCAGTTGTTGCTACAAGTAATGCTCTGATGAGATCCTGGTGCATAAGCAGCTGTGTGCCTGTGGCTTAGTGGACAAGATGTGTCAAAAAAAATGCACATTCTTGCAGTCAGTGAGTCATGCATTGTACGTCCCACCCGCACACGGAGGGAGTCCCGACGGCTGGAATGTGATGTATGGCCAAGTGATAACTGGATGGGGAGAGGAACTGGCTGACCAGGGAGACTTTTCCTGCATCCTTCTCCTCCATCACCTGACTGAGTGCTAGATCTCCCCAGAGAGGGGATGTGGCCCACAGCTCGCCTTTCCCTTCCAGGAAGTAAGTTTGCAGACTTTCATCACAGAAAAGCATTTTTCAGTGAGAAGCATAGACAGACTTATTAAGCCGAATCAAAGAAGTACACACGCAATGGTGTGGGCACTGGGAGGGTAAAGGAGGCACCTTAGGGTCTGGGGTTCAGGACGTGTTTCATGGTCTTGGGGCATCATAGGGTTGGATGTTCTAGGACCTGTGTCAGGCTTCCCCTTCCTGGGCTACTTAGAATCAAAACATTTGCATGCGTTTGGAGTTTAGAGCTGTGGTACCCAATTAAGGCGCTGTTTTCCCTGAGGTAGAAGTCTGTGGAATTTGGGATTCTATAGCACATGAGGAAAAGCAGATTTACAGCCCCAATTCACAAGAGAAAGGCCTGGACCTAATTTATAGACTTACTGTATCTATTAACATTCTTAGGAATTAGGAGTGACCAGCTTGGGAGGAAGAAAATTCGGGGTGGGATCAAAAAAAGGAATTGCAACTGGGTAACTTAGTGTCCTGAAGCTGCAGTTTTCTTCCAAGTACACTTTTAAAATTACAGATTTTCTGGTCTCCTCTCTACCTATTTTTTTTATTTCTTCTATCCTCCCCTTCTTTTGCCCTGCGCTATTTTATTCCCTCTTCGCTGATCTGGAGATGGAGAAAGCTCCAGTGCTGGGAAGAGTAGTCACAGCGCTCTTCAGTGGCATGAAGTTTGTTTTCCCCAGTTCTTTCCCAGTTTGCATTCTTTCAAGGAGTGGCCGTACCCGCAGAAAGAGCCCTTCCAGAGGCTGCCTGATGCAGGTGGTGGTCAGAGCAGAGCCAGCTGGGCAGCCCACCGCAGCCAGGAAGCAGAGAGGACAGGGCACCGTGTGGGAGAGGAAGGAAGGACGAGTGGTGAGGAATACACCGGGCAAACGATTCTGCACAACTTTAGGACTCCAGGGCTTGCTTCCTACCAGGAGGCCTCCGTCTTGCCTTTTAGCGTGTACACAACCCTTGACCCTCTGTGTCCATCTATAAATCTCTTCAAGAAAATAATCACCTTGTGTGAACATTTTGTCCTAGTGCTGGGCACTAGAGGATTACCTGGAAGACACTTTCAACGCCCGGGGCAGTCGTTCTGAAAGAAATCGTGGTCTGTATAACAAGAGAGAACTGTGTTAGCCCTGAGAAGGAGGAAGGAAATGTGGCTAACAGAAATGAAAAGATGCTTCTACTGTATTATTTAGTGAAATGGTAACTATAAAATGCACATCGAATATGATGGAGTATTTATATATTTGTAAATGTATTTAAATGCAAAATTTAAAAAATCATTTAACAATGGGAGGAAAACAAAGTAAAGCTTGTTTGCAGTGTGTAATGACTATGTTCATTGTGGAGTAAGTCCTTGATTTTGGAATGACTTCCATTCCAGGAGAATACTCATAAGTTAGATTTGTTCATAAGTCTGATAAAGTGAGTCTTACACACCTTTGATACAAATATATACTGTAAAGCATAAAAAATTCAAATGCAAGGCACTTAGTATCTATGAAAAGTTGCAACTCAAATGTTTGTAGGTTGAGAACTTACTGTACATAATATGACATCTTAATTCTTTTTACCTTCCTGTGAAGAAAACCTTCATAATGTCAGTGGAACACAGTGGAATTTAGAAATGAGAGATAAACAAATTCCATGCTGCTTTCCAGGACATCCTTGTTGGTAAGTTGAAACTCTTAATGGTTCATGGTTGTTCAAAGAAAGAATAGGTTGGGCCGGGGATTTAGCTCAGTGGTTCCAGCGCCTGTCTTGCAAGCACAAGGACCTGGGTTCAATCCCCAGTAACCACATATAATACTGGGCATGGAGACTCACACCCAGCAGCAACCAGTACCACATACCACAGTGCCAGGCATGGTGGCTCATGCCTGTCATCCCAGCGCTCGAGAGGCAGAGGCAGGAGGATTGCTGTGATGTGAGTTTGAGGCTGAGCACAGGGCCAGCCTGAACCACAAAGTGAGACCCTGTCTCAAAAAAAAAAGAAAGAAAGAAAGAATAGGTTGCTGCACAGGTAGTGAGGTCCTGGTCAGTGAAGGAGTTCAAAGATGAGTCTCAGAAAGGTACAAGGAGGGAGTGAACATTAGGCGCTGAATGAGGTGATCTTCAAACCACTCAAACTGGACCACCATCCCCCTAGCACAAAGCCTGACCCCAAGACTAGGCCTGGACACAACACGACACATGTAAACAAGGATTATTTACCTGCTTTTTATGCAAACATTGAGGAACCAGTGACCGAACGATGCCATTATCCTGAAATTAATTATGCAGGCTTGGATGTATGATCACACAGAGGCGCATTTACATATGATCTGCATTCCTTTTAAATGAGAGGAAGAGCATTATATATGCATAATGACTCAGAATGTAAGCAAAAGACTTCTTTTCCAACACTGAGCCCAGAACATCAAAGTCTGAGTATCTGGGTGGGAAAATCATTTCAAAGCTTTAAAGGTGATCAGCAGTGTCTAATTCATTTTTAAATCACTGGCCTGCACAAAGCCCGGGAGATTTGTCAGTTTTTCCTTCTCTCTGGTTCCTAGGGTACCAGCTATCAGTGTGGACCACCTAGGGGGCCCATGGGATGATGGGAAGCCAGGGGAATGAATTTCCCCAGCAAGGGAGGAGACTGAGGTCCCTTGTACCCAGAATTGATTTTGCAGCAAGGATGGGTGGGTGTGACTTTCTTCCTTGCTCAGAGGTGGGATGCTGGCAGGACACAGGAAAGACTGGTTCGTGTCCCACTCACACAATGCACACATAGCCAGCAGCTGCTGAAGTAGTGTGAATAGCCATTCGCCCCTCCCCGACTACAGACATAGATGCCAGGAGCCCCTGATCCTGTGGTGCCCCAAGCAGAGGAAGAGGACAGGAGTGCAAGTGAGAAGAGGGCAAGCATTCGAATCTCAGTCCACTCATAGCCCTGCTGCAGGCAGAAGGGCCTCAGATCCCTGTCTCTGCAGCAGAGGGAAAAGTGGGCAATAAGGCCCAACGAGGGAGACGTGGGGGTTGTTGAGGGACAGATTTCAGTACACATATGAGGACACACAGCCCTGCAAAGATGGAAATTCAGGTGCTGAGTAGACAAAGAATGACAAGGTTCACAGGTTCCTCTCTGTGAACCGGGGCAAAATGACTGAATAGCTATGAGCACTCACTGGACAGTGTTCATTACAGGGCATGGCTCAGAGAAGACAGAGTGAGCCTAACATCTCTCTTCCTGGGGATGTGTTCCAGCCTCAGGGCAGCGACAGGGACAGGGAGGAGGCCCAGCTGGACAGAGGAGGAAGAGATGTCAGAGCTCAGGACTGGGACAGCTGGGGTTCACAGATACAAGACATAAAAGGAGAAAGGGTCACAAGAGTGACTCCTAGAAGCCTCAGACTGTGGCTCGCTCTGTACCATGTAAGTAAAGTATAGAGCAAGACCTGGAGCCCTGGCAGAGGCAGGCTGCCAGCGCTGATCATATGGCGCTGGTGGGGTGCTGGGCTTCAGGCCCCCAGAGGCCCTTCTTCAAGCTCAGATGTGCCAGTAGCTGGGCAACGCACCCTCCCAAGAGGTGTGTTTCAGCTCCAAGCATCCCCTTCTGTGTGCTTCTAAGTTTTTTTAGTTTTTGTTTTATTGTTTTAGTTTTTTGAGACAGAGTCTCACGTTGCAGTTCAGACTGGCCCTGAACTCACTATGTAACCAATGTGAGCCTCAAACTCACAGCACTCCTCCTGCCTTTGCCTCCTGAGTGCTGGGATTACAGGTGTGAGCCACCACACCTGGGGGATGTGTTATGTGGTATGTGGTTACTGAGTATGTGTATGTGGTTACTGAGGACCAAACTCAGGACCTTGTGCTTGCCAGGCAGATGACAGAACCACTGAGCTAAATCCCGGGCCTCTGTATGCTTCTAAGTTTTAATCATTTTAACCAGCTCTCCTTGTCCTTTCCCTGCCCTAGTCATATAGCTGTTTCCCATGGTTACTATCTCCAGTCTACCTAGTTAATAATTTTTACATTAACTTCTGTTTTTCACTTGAGTAGACTTTGAGTGACATATTGACTAACAGTAGTCCTAGGAAATAACCCTCAATGATAAATCACACCCAGAAACTTAATTAGCTCCAGGAATAATATGAATTATATAACTGACATTATTAATTTATATTTATACATTTTATATCAACTCTATGTAGAAAAACATAAATGCAGTTCTTGTAGCTGCAGGGTCCATATTGCTGCCAATGACAAGTACAATTTAGACACATGAATTACAGAATTATAAATTGAATTCACAATCTCCCCCTGTCCTGTGTGAAAGTTAGGGTGTCAACTGGGAGGAAGTAAGAATCCGAGACTGGCTGAGGTGTCCGCTGTCAGATCCTGTTTCCGAGGGCTGAACTCCGATGAGACTGAGAGCCCTGAGCTCTTCAGCCGCCCTGAGTGCCCTCACATTATGGCTGATTTGTCATTGTGCCCTCCCTTAGGTGAGAAGCTCGTCCTGGCAAGTGCCTCACACAGGATACCTTTTCTCTCAGAACCTATCTCCTGTGCCTTCTAGACACTGTGAGCATCAGATATGCTTGAGCAGGACAAGGACACAGTCTGAGCTTCTGAATAGCAGGACAAGAAGTCACTACCTCACCCTGAGGTAGCACATATGTGGGTGGAATCCAGGGGCCCTGTGAGGAGAACAGAGAGCAGCTCTGTCAAGTGGAGACTCTGGACTAGCACACTGGCCTGTGGGGTGGGAGGAGGCCCCACAGCTCTCTTAGCTGCTAGGGTGAGGTTAGGGCTCAATAATGGCCTCTGGATGATGTCGAGATAGCAGAATTTCCTTGGTGTGTTGTAGAAAAGGAATGAAAAAGTTTAAGGAGATAGGGGGATAGATTTATCATGGACAATCTGCATACATACCTACCATGACCTTTCCTGAGGGGCCCAGACAACATTCTCTTCACTGTGACATTGAGAAATTAACTAGTACCCTTGGAAAGTTCAGGGTGGCTGTCTTCTGTGTCCTCAGCCATATATGATGACAAGAAATTCTGCCAAGAAGATGGGTGGCGAGTGGTAGCTTTCGCTGCTGAAAACACAGCAAGGCACATGCTCCATCCTAGACAATAGGAGGACATGGTTGTGACAGTTTCAAACTATAGGAGCCTTTGGCACAGGCGAGTTGACACAGTACTCCTAGTATGTCGGTTAGCTATCTTGTTACTAGGACAAGCCTTCCTGACATGCACCACTTAAGAGAGAGAAGGGTTACTTTGGTTTGTGGTTTCAGATGTTCCAGTTTATAATCAGCTGGCCATGAGTCGGGAACTTCAGGATGGAAGGCAATTGCAGAGCAAAGCTGCTCACCCCAGTGCAGCCAACAGCAGAGCAAGCAAAGGTAGAACCGAAGAGGAAGAGGCCAGGGACCAAATATGTTCCCAAGGCCACGCCCCATGACCCACTCAGGCCCGCCCAGAAGTGTGCTTCATTAATCTTCACTAATCTTCTCAAGCCAATCACATGGACAGTCAGAATAACCGTTACCTACAAACAGCATATATATCAATCCTACTGAGTAGTTATGTGCTCTGTGCAGCAGGAAGAGCTCCCTCTCCAGGGTTCAGAGGATGATCTGAATCACCACAGTGGAGAGAGCAGGTCTCTTGTGAAGTTTTCAAACCTTGCTTGAAACGGAGACTGAGTCTTCTTCAAGAAGTACAAATGCAGGCCGGGGATTTAGCTCAGTGGTTCCGGCGCCTGTCTTGCAAGTGCAAGGACCCAGGTTCGATCCCCGGTAACCACATACAATCCTGGGTGTGGAGACTCACACCCAGCAGCAATCAGTACCACATACCACAGTGCCTGGGGTGGTGGCTCACGCCTATAATCCCAGCACTCGGGAGGCAGAGGCAGGAGGATTGCTGTGATGTGAGTTTGAGGCTGAGCTCAGGGCCAACCTGAACTACAAAGTAAGACCCTGTCTCAAAAAAAAAAGAAGTACAAATGCATTTCACAGTCTCTGTAAGCCTGCACCAAATGGCCCCCTAACCATCTGTTGTGGTGAGCCACAATCAAGGCGGGAGGCTGATGGCACTGGGTGCCCGAGTTCAACCCCATGACTGTTCTCTCAGTTCCTGATCGAATAGGTACATATATTGGTTAGCTGTATCTCAAGGTGCTTCTGTGATACATGGAGTTAGGGCCGTGATTAGAGGCAGCAGCAAGAGGAAGCTCATGACCTTACCACTGGCGAAGAAAACAGCTACTACTGGTCTCCTCACATGATGAAAGAGAGGTGTTCTTGTGAACCCACAGATCCATTTTCTTAAAAGACACTTTGGTCTCCCCTGAGAAAAGCGTATGTCTCTTTGAACCTGCCTTTAGTCCTACTCCTTTCAAACTAATAATCTGTCATCATATGCAAAAGAGCATTGGCCTGGAGACTCACGCCCAGCAGCAATCAGTAGCACATACCACAGTGCCGGGTGTGGTGGCTCACGCCTGTAATCCCAGCACTCAGGAGGCAGAGGCAGGAGGATTGCTGTGATGTGAGTTGGAGGCTGAGCTCAGGGCCAGTTTGAACTACAAAGTGAGACCCTGTCTCAAAAAAAAAAAAAAAAAAAAGGCATTGGCTGCTGTCTGAGTCGGTGTCAGCACAAAAGTAGTTGTTTCCCCTTTTCTCAAATGTCTCTCCTACCGTGGGAGAGTGTGCTTCTCAGTCCCCCTTGCTGCACCACACCCTTTAGTTTATAGCGTTATGGATTTGTTCCTTCTGTTTCACAGGTCCTCCCACACTCCACACCAGGCTGGTGTGGGCACAGGGTTGTGGAGATGTAAGCCACTCACTGTGTGAGCAAAATAATAACCTGAGGTAGCAAATAAGGAAGCAGTAAACGTTATTATAGAAAAGAACTGGGGAAAGAGAGTCCAAGAAGGCCAGATAATGTGTTCCTGAAAGACCTTCCCGGCCCTTTCCTCATCTTCCCAGCCAAGTGCTGTTTCTGCTGTGCCATCTGTAGAAAGTCTCCACCTTGTGGACAATGACAGAATTACAGATCTAGGAGTATTAATAAATTCAGTGCCGTATATTTTCCCACCACTTTCCCTTTGTTACTGAGGATTGAACCAGGGTTTGGCATAGAGCCGTACCCCAGCCCCTTTTAAAATTCCTAGACTGGATCTTACCAATTGACTAAATTACCCAGGCTGGGCTTGACCTTGTGTCCTGCCTCAGCCTTCCCCAGTGCTGGAAATAAGATGTGTACCACTCGCTGATTATGAGCCACAGTGCTGGGAGGAGGAGCTTTTGGTCAGGAGGACAAAACAGAAACACATCCAGAAGTAGCCCAGTGCTCACATGTCTGCCTGCAGCAGTGGGCTGAGCGAGCAGGTCAGGGAAGGCTCAGAAATGGGCTCAGAAACGGCCTCCGAGCTGGCTCAAGGGGGAGAAGGGTCTTCAGAGGTCACCACTGACAACCTCACTGAACCCAGTGGGTAACTGAGCATGCAGGATAGGACAGGTCAACACAAGTTCACAGTCTCGGTCTTCAGAGTTCTGAAGTGTGGCTAACTGATAAACTAAAAGAGTGAGTTTGGGTCTATAGCTTTAGGTCATGGTGTGGCATCTTCTTTGCTTTGTGAGGGACCTCCTGCTGCTTTGACTTATGGCAGAAAGCAGAAGGGCGAACAGCGTGTTTGAAAGAGGCCAAGAGGAAGGAGACTGGCTTTGTAGTGACCCACTCTGCCAGCAACTGATTCAGTCCCGCGAGAGTGAATCCTCACGGGACAAATGTTTTTGTTTTTGTGTTTGTTTGGGTTTTTTTTAGGATTTTTGAGACAGGGTCTCGCCTGGTAGTTCAGGCTGGCCCTGAGCTCAGCCTCAAACTCACATCACAGCAATCCTCCTGCCTCTGCCTCCCAAGTGCTGGGATTACAGGCGTGAGCCACCATGCCCGGCACTGTGGTCTGTGGTACTGGTTGCTGCTGGGTGTGAGTCTCCACACCCAGTATTGTTATGTGGTTACCCTGATCGAACCCGGGTCCTTGCACTTGCAAGACAGGCACCAGAACCACTGATCTAAATCCCTGGCCCTCACGGGACAAATGTTTAACCTTACTTCAAGGCCTAGTCACCGCTGGATGATCCTTGAACAGCCAAACCAGATTCTAACCATAGCAGCCACACAGCTGTTTCGGCAGAGCTGAGGCGAGATGGGGTTTCCAGGGTCCTGACCTGAGGCTGTTTTCCTGCACGTGGTTGGCCTTCAGTTGAAGCAGATCCCACTCCTGGTCCTGTAGGAGGGGCCTAGGCTTCTGCACTTAGCTTTCCCATGAGGCCCCATCACAGTAGTTTGTGCAGAGAGCTCTTCTCTCATTCTCCATGTTCCGCATGGGAGAGATCGCCAAACACTAGAGCTCTCCCCAGTGAGGACGCTGTACCGACTGCAAGCTCTTGGCCCAGCTGGGAAGAAGGGTTGAAATACATGTTTCCCAAGAACATTTGTCCTCAGGGACTAGCCTGAGGTGTGGTAAGTGGCCTCCTAGCTATCTGGGATATGAGCAAATGAGTGAGGAAATGGGGCCTGAGTGCCTAGTCCTGGCTCCCATGGGGATTTATCCAGGGTTAGGTCTTGGGTGGAACTGACTGGTAAGACAGACTGGGGCCAGGGCACATGGGTCACAGAGTGGCCAGCTCGAGAACTGGCTTTAGTCTACTCTCAGGGGGAGCAGGCTGTTCGTGAGCAGAGAAGGAGGGGATCAGAATGGAAAGTAATTTTGTTCCTCTCAAAGGGAGCAAAATAGTCCCTTGTCACGGATGTTTGCCACCCCAGAAGTCATCAGTATTAGTTAAAGAATAAAGTATAGCAGATACTCCAGACCTCTGAGTGTTTTGGCTTCCAAATTTAATAATTAAGCCATATCTGTATAAATAACTAGAAGCTTTTTGAGATAAGGTCCTAACACCCAGCAGATAAGCACAACCCTGTGACACACTCCCTGGTTTCTTCCTAGGGCACCATAAGCTCTGAGCCCCACTAAATATGGGGTCAAGCACAGTAGTTCACTTTGCAGATCACTACACACAATGTATTTTTTTGCTATTCTCTTATTATGTTGCTGTGAAATTTTTTTTCCTTTTTCATGAAAAAGACATGGATATAATAAAAGTCATGTTTGTGAAAATATACAGTAACTCTTCCTAAACTAACTTCTGGTGTATCCATCATCTCTCCTCCTCTCTGTTAACCTGCAGTGTCCTTCCACAGCTCCCGGAACGAGGTCTGCAGGGGAGTGCTGAAGGGCACTGTCCGATTGAATGTTTCAAACAATAATCTGGATGAACCCAGAAATGGTCTTCAAATTCTCCAAGACTGGAAAGAGGCATTAATATGCATTGGAGAGAAGAAACAATATTCAGAGACCTGTATAGGTTGGCATTATGGAGAGAAATCAGATGCTGAAATGTTGCAGAGGTAATGTCAAGTTCTAGGTTTGGATTCAACACTAAAATGCCAAAGCCTAAAACAGGGGGAGGAGATCCATGTAGAGTTACCACCAGCTTCGAGGGGGACCCTGCATGGGGCATGCCAGCCCCTCTGAAATGGGTCTTTGTGATGGGGATAAAATTTCCATGACCATGAACATCTGTGAACAGATGTCTTTGCTTTTTTCTATTTCAATTTCTGTTTCCCAGTCTCCCCAGGCAGCCAGGGACAATTCAATAATGACTCTTGCTTAGTAGTATGTAGAGAATAACCACAGAATTGTGAGGAAAAACTGCCTTGATCATCCAAGAATTGAAAATATCCGAAAGGAAACAAAGCTTCCATATATAGAGGGCTTGGGGGTTGTACAGACGGCAGGGGGAATGGGAAAAAACAAGAATCAAGATATACCATGTACAGGTACAAATTCTCAATGTTGAATGTGGTCATAATGTGTACCTAAAATGTACCAATAAACTCAATAAAGGAAAAAAATATCCATATGAAGCCTAAACCACAGAGCAGAAAACACACAGCAGAATGGATGTTCTTGGAAGAGATAGCCTGTCCACCAGCTTTTTTGCTGGTGGGAATCCAGGAAGAGAGCTCTGTTGCTCTCAATCTTCATTCATTTTGATCTTTCATCTTTTTCTTTTTGAGGACAAGTGTTTATGGTTCTTCCCTGTATTCCCTACATCTTACTGATTCCGATCCAATCAGGGCTTCCTTGATCCCTGTGATCAGTAGTGCAACTGGTACTTGGACACAATTCTCTGTGATACGACTGTGGACTCACATCCCAGCCAGTACCTGCACACAGCAGGTGCCCAGGGACAGCCGGCGTGCATGGAGTGCTCACCATGTATCACAGATCCTCCTAAGTGTTTTGTACACACTAGCCCCTTTTGACCTCTCATATCCATAAAAAGGGTGTAATTCATCTCAGTTGACACAGCACACAGGAAGACTGACACTGTAGTTGCCTGTAGTTGCACAACTAGTGGATTCATACCCAGTATCCAGTCTGAACCACAGCATCAGATAGACCTTTATAAATGTGTGTTAGATGACAAATGCAGAAGGTCTAGTGCGTGACCCCAGAGGGACGTGAACCAAGCTAGGATTGCATCGTGGTGGTCAGGAGACACTTTGTGGCAGACACAGTGCTTGGGGTGGGACTTAATGCTCTGAGCAGGGATAGGAGGAAGTGTTCCAGGGGCGGTGAAGGGGTCATGGCTTTGGGCCATGTGATCCTCAACATTCTGTGCTGTTTCAGACAAGGTTATAGGAGCTGCTATGACAAATGAACCTGCAGATTGGTGGCTTTTTACAAAGAGCTTTGTTTCTTGCCCCTGGACTAGTTTGTGAAAGGACAGTCTGTAAGGGACAGTTTTCTCTGCATAGCCTTTCAAAGACCCAGGCTCCTTAACTCTCGTAATCCACTTCTTGTGGAGACCTGGAGTCCCACCAGCAGAGAGGGAGAAGCCCGTGGCAAAGACACCCTTGGCTCTTAACCATGTTGGCCCATTGCGTCCACTCACCTTCCCCAGGGAGACCTGGCCCTGTGTTTGCTCCCGGATGCCAGGGTAGCCAGAGCATGGCCCTGGATGGGAAGATTCTACCTGGAAACAGCTTTGCCTTCTGCAGAGGAGACATATACCTGGAAACAACCTGTCCACTCTGCCATGAGAATGGATTTAATTTTGAACTCGTCTCCTATCTCTTCTCCCAGCAAGAGGCCACATAATATCCAAGGAGATCAGTGGTCTTCATTTACTGCCTTGAAACAGTCCTAGTTTATTACCTGTCATAAGTTTTACAGCTAGTCAAAGGGCCAAAGCTGCTGCTCAAGTCTTTGAGAGCTCAGGAGCCAGTGCCCACAGCAGGGCTGAAAGGGACAGCAGCGAAGGCCGGGAGAAGCATGAGGACAGAAGTTTGTGCTTTTGCAGCATAAGCAGAGGAGGGAGAGAGAGAGAAGAACCAGCCAGGTTGTGAAACAGGAAGAGGGCTCCTGGCCTCCTTTCACTTCTCAGTTAAATATTTGACTGGATGTTTGTTTGTCCTGTCAGTTCCAGGGCCCTGCGGAGGGAAATAGACAGACAGCTCAACAGAAGCCAAGAGCCTCGGGAGCCCTAAGGACAATCCAGGCAGCTCCATCTGCCAGCACCCACCAGGCCTGTGGGCTCTGCTCCTCAGCAAGATGTTTGCCACAAATGCAAGGTGTGTTCAGGGCTGGGCGGGGCCAGTTAGGCTGCACAGCGCAGCCGCAGTCTTAGTTGTACTCCAGGCCGCTGTGTTGGTGACGAATGGAAACTGGGAGAAGGGCAGAGGCATGAAGGAGAGAATCATAGGGGGGATTCTGGGTCAGTGAATAGACTTCCTTTCCTCTTCAGCTCAGGTCTGTAGAGTGGAGGGAGCAGAGCCCAGATGTTCAGTGAGAAGGTCCTGAGATCGAATCTTGACTCTACAGAGTCTGGCCTCAATTTCTTCACCTGTTACTAGGATGTAATAACTTCTATCTTACCTGACCCACAGCTTTATTTTTTAATTGACATTTTCTAATTGTATGTATTTATGGGGTACAATATGACATGTGATACGTGTATACATTGCTGATTGACGAAATAGCTTCCTGCATTTATTATTTCTTCATGGTGAGAACAATTACAAATCTAGCCATTTTGAAATATGTAACTCCTTATCGCTAGCCATAATCACCCTTCTGTGCAGTGGAACACAAAGCTTATTCCTCTTATCTAACTATAACTGCACCTTGATCATCTCCTATTCATCTCCTCCCTCTCCCCTTCTGCTCTACTTTGTATTTCTATGAGTTCAGCTCTTTTAAAATTTCACATACAAATGGGTTCACAGAGTACAATACTTATCTTTCTGTGTTTAGCTATAATTTCACTTAGACACAATGCCTTATGGCTTATCTACATTTTCTCAAGTGACAGGATTTCCTTTTTTAAGGCTGAGTAATATTCCATTCTTTATCCATTCATCCATTATTTGGACTTTTAGGTTGATCCTGTATCTTTGCTGTTGGAAATAGTGTAATAACATGGGATGTTTTTGATATGCCAATTTCATTTTTTTTCTGGTTTGGTACCCAGTAGTAGAGTTGCTGGTTTTTATGGTAGCACTATTTTTTTTTTCTAGTGCCAGGGACTGAATTTAGAGGACTTTGAACTTCCTAGGCAGGTACTGCACTGATGAGCTACATTCCCAGCCTGGCCATTTTTAACTTTGAGGAACCTTCAAACCGTTTTCCAAAATCTTTGCACTAATTTACATTCTCACAAACAGCATGTGAGAGTTACCTCTTCTTTGTATCAGTAACACTTGTTTTATGTTCTCTTTCTGATAATAACCATTCTAACAGAGATGAGATTAACTCATAGCCACATGAGAACAAGAATGGGAAAGGACTTAGATCTGTAAAGTCCTACCTGGATGACAGTAATTAAGAATTCTTACTCGAGGGCCGGGAATTTAGCTCAGTGGTTCCGGCACCTGTCTTGCAAAGGCCTGGGTTCAATCCCCGGTAACCATATACAATACTGGGCATGGAGACTCACACCCAGCAGCAACCAGTACCACATTCCACAGTGCCTGTAATCCCAGCACTAGGGAGGCAGAGGCAGGAGGATTGCTGTGATGTGAGTTGGAGGCTGAGCTCAGGGCCAGCCTGAACTACAAAGTGAGACCTTGTCTCAAAAACCCTTAAAAAAAAAAAAAAAGAATTCTTACTCAAAGCTATAAATGTTTATGATGAAAATGTGACATCAAGATATAACAGGAAATACTTTGTTTCCTAGACAGTAAGACCTAACTAGAAAATAAACGCCAGTTGTAATTAACAGCTGGTTGCTACCATGGTGATGGCCAGTATCATGGAGAAGATTGTATCTCACTGTTCTCTTGCCTGTGGCTACTCTAACGAAGACAAGGATCGGCTGATCCAGACTTGTACTTTTGATCTCTAGTTAGGTCTTACTTTCTAAGAAGCATGGTAGGATCACTGTCTCCTGAGGTGGCAGCATCTGTTTAGAACATTGAGGGATGTGATAGAGGATTAAAAACTAGAGAGGGAGCCATAAAATATAGCCATTGTGTGACAAATGTCACTAGGAAAAGGTACATGGAGATCCAGACACAGGAAAGGCGGAAGTAGATGGAAAAGACCAGATCAGAAGGGGCTATGAAGGACAAGGGGACAGAGAGCAAGGCCTGGATGGACAATAGCTTAGGAAGCAGCAGGGAGCTACTGCTATTGCTAGGCAGGGCCTGGGCAGGGAGCTGGCCCCTACAGAGGAAGGGGGAGGGCCCCAGCCTCAGGGAGCTCCTCTTCCATGAGGGACAGAGTCCCACGAAGACAGTTCAACTGGGTCTGCTGCATGCGCCTCACGGTCCATTTCTCCCAATTTGCCAGACACCAAACTGAGACTCAAGGTCCCCTGAGTTTAAGGACCACAGCACTTAGCCTCAGGGCTCGGATGCCTTCGGTACACTTTTCCTGGCCCAGTCTCTTCATTAGAGGCTCATGGATGTCACTCACCCCACAGCATAGAAGCGTGAGACTGGTCATGGGGCCAGATGTGGGCAGCTGCTCTGGCTACTCATTAACCAGATAAAGGACTGCAATCCACAGTGTTGTCAAGGCCCAGGGCAGGGGAACAGTTGACGTCCCCAGCCTGCTGACCATGACAAACTCTGGGTGTAAGCAGGAGAGGGGGCAGGGAGGCAGATCTGGGAGGAGGGCCAAAGGCGGCTGTGCATACCCTGCAGAAGCGCTCCCAGCACCCCAGGGACAGGGCAGCAGGCAGTCAGGGTCTGAGCAGCCCTTTCAGCTCTGCAAAGGAAGGCCACTGTGTTAGTCAGAGCTGCTCCAAAGTGTGGAAGCAGCGGGGAAGAGAAAGCTGACTCTTCCCACCAGCGAAAGAGGATGGGCACTTGACTCTGACTGTGTCGACCCCTTACCGCACCCTGGAAGGGAAGCAACAGATCCATGTGGAGGAGAAGGGTCAGGCCTCAGGAGTAAGACCCCTGAGGTCACACAGCACAGTGTGGTGGCCTTGCCTCAGCCCTTCCCAGCTCCACAGCCAGCCCTGCCCGCTGGGCCCCAAGGTCTCTGTGACAGACTCTTGGGAAGTAGGAAGGCTCCAGACGGGACTTCCTGGCCACCCCCGGGGGAAGCGGGCTGGGGAGAGCTGTTAGGCGTGCCACGCTTACACGGGGCCGGGTTGTAGAGCCCGAGTCTCCAAGACTCTAGAGCAGCGTGGCTGAGATGCTTCACGTCTGGGTGGCTGGGAGTGATTAGCCGCGTGAGCACCAGGCACACAGTGTAGTGCTTCTCTCCCTCCTCCTTCCTTCGCATTCCTTCCTTCCCTTCTTCCTTCCTTCCGTCCTTCCTTCTTTCCTTCCGTCCTTCTTCCTTCCTTCCTTCTTCCCTCCCTTATTTGTTCAACAAGTACTTGCTTGGATTTGTGATGTACTCTCCCTCAAATCAAAAACCTGGAGTGGGGGGCCGGGGAGTTAGCTCAGTGGTTCTGGCGCCTGTCTTGCAAGCGCAAGGGACTGGGTTCGATTCCCCGGTAACCACATAACAATACTGGGTGTGGAGACCCACACCCAGCAGCAACCAGTACCACATACCACAGTGCCGGGCGTGGTGGCTCACGCCTGTAATCCCAGCACTCGGGAGGCAGAGGCAGGAGGATTGTGATGTGAGTTTGAGGCTGAGCTCAGGGCCAGCCTGAACCACAAA
>PVIR01034977.1:0-16806 GCA_004026965.1 Petromus typicus | reverse complement strand
TTTCTTGTTTGCCTCAATGGGATGACTGTTGTGTCTCATGGGTTTATAATTTTCATTTTTTTTCCTCCAAGATATCCTTTAGGATAATTTGTAGTTCTGGTTTTGTATGCATGAAGTTTTTAAGATGTACTTTGTCATGAAAGTATTTTATTTCCCCTTCAATTTTCAGAGATAATGTTGAAGGGTAAATAAGCCTGGGTTGGAAGTTGTTGTCCTCTAAGATTTGAAACACTTCACACCAGGCTCTTCTTTCATTGAGTGTTTGGGTTGAAAAGTCTGCTGTGATCCTGATGGGCTTCCCTTTGTAGGTGATATTTTTCTTTCCAGTTGCTTTCAATATTTCATTATTTTCATATCTGGAACTTTTATAATTATGTGCCTAGGTGTAGGTTTTTGTATATTTCAGCCCTGTGGAGTTCTGTATGCTTCATGAATTGGATGTCCAATTCTCTTCTTTGTCTGTGAAGTTTTCTGCTATTATTTGTGCGAACAATTTTTTTATGTCTTTTGTATTGTCTCCTGCTTCCTCATTGACTCCAATCAAGCTTATGTTATTCTCTTTTGAATCATCTAGGAGCTGTTGAATAGATTTCTCATGGGATTTTGCCATTTTTCATAAATTGTTACTTTCCTGTTCATAGGCTGTGATCATGTCCTCTAGATCTGAGATTCGGTCTTCTGCAGTGTTTATTCTACTGTGTAAACTTTCATGTTCTTTTTTGATTGCCTGAGTTTCTATTTGTAGCAGTTTAATAGGTTCCAATGCTTTTGCTATCTAAAATTCTATCATATCCTTGATTTCCTCTTTAGCTTTGTTAATCATGCCATTAACTATGTACAGTATCTCTGTTTTCATCTCAGAAATTAGTTCTGATTTCCATTGTATTTTATCTTCTTTAGTTACTACCTCAGAGAGTCCTGGTGATTGAGTTTCAGACTTCTCCTTTTCCCTTCCTCCCATATTACCTTGGGTTCTTTATATCTTCATCTGAAATTTTGAATGTTTTGAATGTTTCCTCACTTCTCAGCTTTTGTTCTTGCTATTGTATTTGGCTTTATAGTTGCCCTGTTGTCTGGTGATGTCTGCTGCAAGTCTCTTTCTTCTTAATATTTAGGTCCTTTAAGATTAGCGCTAAGCATTAACAGTATCAAACATTACCCAAGAAACAGTAAACTGGCAGCTGCTACTCTGACCCCTCCAACCTCATAAGCCAGAACTATGATCATATGCCCCAACTTAAAATTAACCACGAATATATTTACACCTTTCAGGCATCACCTTTTGGAAGTGAAAAGGTTACCAGGGAGTTAGGTGGCAGAGAGATAGGAGAGGGAGAGATTAGTAATAAAATTAAAGGAAGCAATGAAATAGAGAAATGAAGAATAGCAGAGTGGACAAAGAGTAGAAAAAAGGGAAAGATGAAAAAAAAAGGAAAAGGGAGGGAAGAAAAAGAAAGGCAGCACCAATAATAGCAAAAATACAAAAAATAAAACAAACAAACAAATAAAAACAGAATAGGATAAGATTGAGCCCACCAGATGTCGAGGGCGAGGAATCATTGATTCCTGTATGGGCTGCAAAACATAGTTTGAAGTTTACAGGGCATGGAAAAAAAGCTGTGAGGTTGCAGGCTTTCCCCTGAAGCCTGAAGCCAGGACACTGTAGGTGGCACTGGACCCAGAAACTCACTGATGCCAAGGTTCACAGGTCTCAGAGCAGGGGTCGCCACCTTCTGTGTGGTGGGAGAGGAGCTGGAACCAGGGTCCCAGTTGGAGTCCAGAGTTGGGGTGTCCCAGAGCTGGAGGCCTTGGCATTTGCTGGTTCACTGTGGTACAGATAATCTTGGTCGATCCTGCAGGAGCTCAGAGATGTCTTCTCCTGGCAGTGAGGATCCTCGAACCAACTGGGCGGTGGGTGGGGCTTCCTTGTGGTCCTTTGTCCTCTCCTGTGAGCCCAATTCTAGTTAAACACAGTGGTGCCAAGTGCAGTTCTGCTCCTCGCTCTGAACCTGTGTCTCAGAGGCCCACTGTGGTCTGTTCCAAGTTTCTGGGATGCCTGTGCGTGGTCTCAGCAGGGTCGGCTGCCCCTCCCCCTCTGGGGAGAGGGAAGAAGGGGCGGTGGGCTCTCTAGGCCACTCTTCTTTCTTTGGCTTTAATCAATATTTGCTTCTGATCTCCAATCTAGATTTCTCTGATGTCTTTCTCCTCCCGCCCCAAACTGCTATTTTTTGGCTTAAGAACAATTTATAGGGAGACAGTGGTCTCCAGCTTTTACTGTTCCACCATCTTCCCAGAATTCCAATACAAACATTTTTTAAAAGTCAAGTTGAAATATTTTAATCTTACCCCAAAAGTTTGACATTAAAAGAGGCATAATGACATAAATTTAGAAAAATAAGAGTATCAGCAGTAATGCTATTTCTCTCTGTGGAACTACTATTAGCACATGTACTGGAAAACACTGTACATTCATGTACTAACTTTATTCTATCTTGAAGATAGATTTATCTCTATGTAATAAATAAAACTGCTGAAGATTATTACATAACTTGCCCAGATCACAGAGAATTAGATTTTTGAATCCACTTTTAACTGTCTCCAAAAGTCATGTTCTTACTTCATATGCTCTGCTTCTTTGGTGAGAATCTAGGAAAGCAACAAAAAGTTCCATTTCATTCAAAGTGATGTGAATAACAAAAATAACAGTATTAACCTGTTTGACAACCATTGCTAGAGTGAATTAAAAGTAACATTTCGAAGAAATTTTATTTCATGGATATTGCTGATCCAATGATCAAATTTCAGAGAAAGCTTTTTTGGAGAAAAAGAAAAAAAACAAGCAGAAATATTATAATAGTTTCAATTCTTTCTCAAACACAGTAAAAATAAACATGTTTCTGTTTTACCAGATGTGGAACAAAAAGAAAAAAATGTAAACTAAGCAAAACTTGCACCTGGCTATCCCCTTGTCAGTAGCCATGCAGACCCTGTGATATTTTCCTCGACACTGACCTTCTCCACGCACTGAGCAATTGTTTCCAAGCTATTTCTGTCCCATTCAATAGCATGTCTATATTGTTTTCGATACAATTTTCATCTATAATTAAAAGTGCTCACAAAACTGTAATTCTACCTAGCGGAATTAGTATCCGGATTGACATTGTTGATTTAGCGGGTTCCTGGTTACTCGGGCTTGTGAGAACCTTAAATCACCTCGGACAACTCACTTTCTCTGCTCCGGGCTGTGCCTAACAACTCTCAGTCAGCAGCTGTTCAGGCAAACCGGAAGCTCCCAGAGAGCGTCGATGGCGCCTGCGCAGTCTCCGGATCGCAGCCTGCACTCTGCTCCGGGGGTCCACACTCATGGAAAGGATCAAGCAGGCCAGGCCACAGGGGCAGAAGCCAAGATGCATCACTGAAGTTTACTTCAAACTAGAGATGCACCACTTCAGACTTTGGGCTTCATGGCCTATCTGTTTAAAAAAAAGTGTTACAGAGAAAATTTTGCAGATAAAAACACATTTGAAAGTGATACAATACAGTGATATACAGAAAAATATATACGACAGTGAGTGCTGGCTGTCTTCTCAAAATCCAGTTATTCTTTATCATAACAAAACAAAGTTATTAATAGGATCGACAACAAAGTACTGAATTGTAAAGCCAACCCCTGATCATCCTTTCAACTCTCCTTCCTTTCTTCCACCTAGGCAGATGTGACTGCTGGAGCTGTGGTAGCCATCCCAGAACTCATGTGGTAATTTAATAATGGAAACCAAGTTCTCTGGCAGGCAGAGTAGAAAATAGAAGGATTCTGGGGTGAGGACAGTATACACCAATGATAGTACCTCCCTGCCTATCTGGACTCATCTTTTTGTTTTGTTTTGTTTTTTGAGACAGGGTCTCACTTTGTAGTTCAGGATGGTGCCCGAGGCTCATTATGTAGCCCAGGCTAGCCTCCAACTAGCAATCCTTCTGCCTCTGACTTCCAAGTGCTGGGATTATAGGCATGAACTACCATGCCTAGTATTGTGATATGTAGTTACTGGGATGGAACTCAGGACCTTGTGCTTGCTAGGCAGGTGCTGGAACTACTGAGCTAAATCTCTGGCCCATCATGACTCTTCTTATTTGAGAAGAAAGGAAAAACCCATCATTTGCCAGGCATTATTCTAAGATTTCAATATTTACAACCAGAAATAGTTTTTGCAATAATGCAAAAGTCATTATTTTTCAACGTGTGTGTGTGTGTATATGCATGTAAATGTGTGGATCAACACGAAGGCAAACAATAAATTCAAATAATATGGGCTTAAAAATAAACTATAGCTAGTGTAATTTACTAAACACATGAAATGTTAAGTATATTCAGATTTGTAGGTTCTTTTCAGGTTCCTAAGGTTTTTAGATAATTAAAAAGGTATTTAAAGGATGTATATTAAAAGCAGTATATCTTCTAGAAGTAAGCTCACAGTGTTGTTTTGTTAGCTCTTCATTTTTGTCAGAATCAACACTTGTCATATCTTCCCTACTATTCCTTCCATGGCTTTCTCCCCTTTCTAACTAAAAGTTATCATCTCTCCTTTAGTGGAGAAGGAAAGGCATAGGGAAGAATTTAGGATGAGAAAGAAAGGCAAAAGAATAGCTCCTGTCACTAAACAAGCACTTTCAATGTTAAGTTCTGGAAACGCTTTTAAAATGCCACTTGACAAAATTACCTTCAGAAAATTATAAACGGAAAAAATGATAATATTTTCCTTAATATAATACAACTATGAGTCAGACAAATAAAAATAAAATTAGCAAAAATAATGAACAGTAACACCAGGTTAAAAAGATAACATGTAAAATGTAACAATGGTAATTATTTCATAAACAGTGGTAAGTATTTTGCTAGACATATTTTGAAAACTAGTGCATACTATTGAATAACATAGGCCAAACTATGTATCTGTTTGAATATGTGTACATCTACCATTACATAACTTGATTCTCTAAAACCACTTTGCAAGCACATTTTACAGGTACACAATATTTGAGGAGATTTATAAATCAACAAAAGTAATTATGTATTTGACAACTGACTAAATTAAGCAAATTTATTAGGAAAACATTTATAGGTGGTAGATCTTTGCAATGGAAGATTTTCCAGTTTGGAAAAATTATCCTTTTTATTTAACATGTAACTAGTGAAATCAACAGCATGACAAAATGAGCCAAAAAAATTTAAAAATTTGTCTTAATATAGTTTTTTCTCATAAAGAAATACGAAATTTCCCCTTAATGGATGATTAATTTGAAGTGATTATGTTGGTACATTTGTAACAGATGCTATAGTATTATTGGTTTTCATCAGTGCTGTTGATTTCACTAGTTACATGTTTAAAAAAAGGATCATTTGTGTTGTGATTATACTGAGCTGTCTTTTATAGGTGATTTGTTTCTTTTCTCTAAGTTTTTAATATTGTCTTCTCATGTTGAATTTCTTGAATCTTGACTATTATTTGCCTTAGAGAAGTTTTTAAAATCATGACTAAGTGAAATTCTAAATGTCTTCATGTCACATCCTTTTTCCCTGATTGGGAAGTTTTTTGCCATTACTTCTGTGAACAATTTTTTTTTTTTTAAGGTCATTTGCACTATTTCCTTTTTTTTTTTTTTTTCTGTTGTTGACTTTGATCAATTTTACATTACTCTTTGCATTAACTAGCAGCTACTGGATTATTATTTTGTTATGGTCCCTTGTTATTTTTAAGGAATCTTTCTTTTCTTGATTGTTAACTACAGCCCTCTCTATACCTGATATAATCCTAGATCTGATATTCTATCCCTATATTGGCTCATTCTGCTGTGCATCCTTTCAGTGGCATTTTTAATCTTCTGAATGTCAGTCTGAGTCTGTTTCATGGAGTCCATTTCTTCCCTATGCTGAATGTTCATCGTTTCAATCATTTTCCTGATCTACTTTCTTATTAATATCTGCTTTGGGGTCAATAATGTTTTTCAATCTGATCACTATCTCTGTAGTTATCTGAGAAATTATTTCTCAAAATAATTATCTGAAGTAATTATTTCTTGACTTTTTCCTGGAACCTTGTTCATGTGCTTTGTCACTTCCACTGTTGCCATTTCAGCCAGTTCACGAGGGTAGTTCCAGACTGTTCAACCTCATTGTCCCCTAGACTTGCCTTTGGTGAGATGAAAGTCTGAAGGTGGCATCTTATTCAAATGCCTTCTCATTTGTTATTTTCAAAGTTGAAATCCTATGTTGATATTATAAATTGCTTATGGAAGTTAGCTTTATTTCTAGTATTCAGAACCCCTAAGAAATGACCAGTTCTCTGAGATATCTTCCAGGAGTTGTTGGCTGTTGAGTTTTGAGTCTGTTACAATATTCTACCTTTTCAGTTTATCAAAGATGAGAAATTTCTGCCTACTTGGCCCAGCCACTAGTTCTTTAGTACTGGTCTATACATTGTTTTAACACCATTAGGAAATTTCAGTCTTAGTATAACAGGAACAGGTAATTAGTATAATTGTGTCACCTTGGCTAAAGTAGTACAATAAGCAATAACAATAGTTCAAGGTGAAAGCCAGGCTTGGCTGGGCTGGAGTTAAGCTATGCTCACTCGTCGTGACTCTTCCCTCTGCCAAAGTCACACAACCCATCCATGACTGCCTACCTCTGCATGCTTCAGCCAATCCACAACCAACCCGACCCATGTGGATACACCCTCTTCCCTTTACTACAAATATGTGTATATCTTGCAATAAAGCAGAAGTGTCCTCTGAAGTGCTCCTCAGGGTCTGTGTGGTGACCCTGTGCACTCATCCTACTGGTCTGAGTTTCCATTATCCCTAAAAGCCAAACAATAAATTGTATCAAACAAAGCCATAAACCTTCATAAGTATAAAATGACAAACCGTCATAAGTATAACTTTTCCACCTTTAACCATATGAACTACATTTGCAATTATATAAAAAATATAAAACAAATCAGAATGCAATTGCCTTAACATGGCAATTTTACCCTTAGGGGAGAAGATTTATAAGAGGTTGGAGAGGTAGAGAAATAGAAAAAGTGGAAGGTACTAGAAGCAGTGGTGGAGGACAAAGGCAGATGGAGTATACTTTGGGAAAATGGTAAAGCAAACAGAAGGGAAAGACAAAGAAAGAAATAAAAACTAGAGCAGAACAGTAACAACAATAAAACTAGAAGCTATGCCAACAATCAATATAGAAAAAAAAAAGAACAAAAACAACAAAAGAGAAAAAATGAAAAGAAAAGAAAAAGTCCAAGTTGTACAGAAGGTGGGAGCATGGGAAAAAATGAGAAGCAAGATGTGTTGTGTACCGGTACAAAGCCTCAATACTGAATGTGATCATGATGTATATATAAAATGTATCAATAAAATCATTTTAAAAAGTCCAATCCAAGGTTTGTCTTTACCATCAGTGGTCCATAATGCAGGCAGAGTCCATATCTGTACTGATTAACCCAGCAGCCTAGCTTTAGCTTTTCAGTGTGGTAGTGGGAAATCCTACCCACATGCACCTTTACTTCTACCAAAGTTTTGGTTGGTTTCTGACTATGAGGCTGGAAGCAGATGTGCTGAGCCTGAAACAGTCCATATGCCTCCTGTTAGCTTGAACTCTGCTTTCTGACCTCCCACTATCTAAACTAGGCACCCTCACCAAGACATCAAGAGCCACTAGATGGAGTCAATTTGTAGATGTTCTGAATTCCAAGATCAGTTTGCCCCTCTCCAAGATGGCTGCTGAATATATGGTTCTATATTCCAATGGCAGGACACCAAATCTTGAAGAAGCATTTTCTCTGCTGCTCACTTTGCCTCGGTTAATGGTCTGTTAGATGAATGTTCATCTACTTCATGCTCTGTTCTCCAAGAGAGTTAAAGATACTTTTACTACAACAGGCTCATAATCTGTGTCTATATAGCTTCTAAACAGCACATCTAAATACATGGTATCTATCTTATATTGTTATTGCACACCTCAGCCACATAACTCAACAAATCAGTAATTAGACAGAATTCCTAATCATCATTGGCCTATATATTGTGTCTTATTTGGGCCAATTCATTAATATCCCAAACATTAGCTAAGGAGTCATATACATCATAGAATATTGACAGATTTTTAAATTATTAGGATGAGCCCAAGCAAATTAAATACCACTAGCTGGAGGGTTTTGCTAGCCACATTATCTCTTTACTAAAAACACCTCTCACAAGTTGTGTCCAGGTACCTGGCCCACATGGTGATCCTGTCCTATTAGAAAGAAGCAAATATTATGGGATAAACTTGCAGATCATACTCTTTAGCTGCACACAGGCACATATTTTAAATACCTTTATGAGTCAATAAGAAAAATAGAAAAGATTTACAATTAGGCCAAAACTTGTACAGTTACTTTTTAAAAAGGCATTCAATAGATTTCTTAAAATACGACTACATTTTCAATCTCATTAGAGAAGTGAAAATCAAAACCACAATGGAATACCACTATATAAATGGAGGAAATTCTCAAGTAAAAACGGAAATGTGGAGCATCTGGAACTTCCATGCATTGGGCTGTATTGTGGATATGAAATGGCAGAATGTTCTTGGAAAAGTTCTCAGGCATTTGCTAGCAAAAGAAAACATATCAGACAGTATGCCTTAGGATTTCTACTCCTAGATTTATTTAGGAGAGAAATGAGTGCATGTGCTCATGAGAAAACTTGAAAAAGAATACTTATAGAAAAATTTCTTTAAATAGCTCAAAGCTAGACGCAATTCACATTTCCAGAAACAGCAGGATTGATAATCAAATCAACATGTCCTTATACTATGGAGTTTGCTTCAAAGGGGAGCTACAAGACAATGATAAACTTGATCTCAAAAGCATTACATAAACTAATCCATGGGCTAAATACACAGAGATATGAAGTTAAAGCACAGAAAAAAGCAGGCCACATTATTTCTGAAATATAGTAGTAAATACATATAAAACAACATATTGATTACTGTAAAGATAAAGACCAGGGAGTACATATAGTGAAACAAGATAGAAGAACACTTGCAGGGCTCCTGGAACCAGGGAATGTTCTAGTTCTTGACCTAAGTGGTAGTTATGTACATGTTTAGTATGTAACAATCTTTAAAACTTGCGTATATGTTATTTATGCATTTTTCACAGTTTTAAAATTATTAAAAAGTGAGTATTGTCTTTGTAATGAAACAAAATTGGGTAAACTTCTTAATCTCTTATAGTTTTAGTGTTTTATTCTATGACATAGTAATAAAAATATTTCCAATAACAAATAATTAATTATGTACTGCAATTAAGTACTGATAAAAGTATTTTTTAAAATTTCATTCTTTCTTGAAAAAAAATTAAACACTCCATAGCGTCAATAATAATTCAATAAAATGACAGAGTCAGGTCTCAAGTTTGCTTTCATACATCTTACAAGTTAATAAATTAGCCCGTCATTCTTTCAAGGATGCAGGCAGAAGGTACAAGGTCCTTGGATTGGAGACAAGCTTCATTAATCAAGGACAATAAGCATGGTAAGCACTGGCATGTTCGTATGAACTTTTTTTGTCCAGAAGTCTAACGGCACTGTTAAAAAAAAAAAAATGACCCATAGAGTGGCTTACATAACAAGAACACTGGGCTTGGCAATCCACTGATTTGGGGAACATAATTTTTAAAAACTGCTGCTATTTGTTTCAAATGTAAATGTAATTTTATTTTTCAAAGTTATTTACTGCTACAAAGACATGCAAAATTGTCCAGATAAAGAGGGGCAGAGGCTTTGCATTTCTGGCAAACTGGAAAGATATATAGAAGTGCAAGAGATAAAAACTGGACTTTCTCCAAAGTCATATAGTGCTGTGGCAATGAAATCACCATTTTAGATGAAAAAGACACAGATGATAGCCAAATATAAGCAAAAGTGTACTTAGTCAACAGCATTAGGAGTTCCTAGATATCTATCTTAGAAAAAAAAGCAGGCCAAATTCTTGTCTACAACTGCAAGTAAATATATTTGAGATGTAATAGAGAATAATATATTCTAGATATTAGATTTATAATATTCCTGGAAGAAAACAGAAAGTCATCATGACCTCCATGTAGGCAAATTATTTAATCAAAGCAATACATGAAGCTTTTTTATTATAAGATGAAAAAGAAGATTGCATTATGTCAGTCTGAAAAACTTTGCCAATCAAAGATACTCTTATAGAAGTAAACAAACAAATCACATACTGAGGAGTACAATTACAGCTCATCTATCAAAAACAGAGCCCAGCATTGGGGCTCACACCTATAATCCTAGCCCTTGGGAGGCAGAAGCACGAGGATTACTGTGAGTTCAAGGTGGGCCTGTGCTACACAGTGAGCTCAGGGCCAGCCTCAACTACAAAGCAAGACCCTGCCTCCAAAAAGAACCCCAAAAAACAAAAATAGAAAAAAAACAAAAAAGAACTCCCATCTAGAATATACTAAGAAGCTCTTCAAAAATCATTAAGGTAACTCAGAAGTTGCCGAATAATCCACTATAACAATACTATCTATACAAACAGTAGAAGAATTCCAAGATAGCTCCAAGATCTTCATTCCCTAATATACATGGTCAATATAATGCCTGAGAATGGAAATATGGTGAACTTTCCTGTCTTGATTAGGTAATGTTACATGATATTATTGACCTTAAAGAAGAGGAATTTAATGGAAGAGGGAACCTCTGTGGTTGGTTTTGAAGTTAGAATGAGTCATATGGCAAAGAAGATTAGAGACTTTTAGAAAGTAAGAGATCAAGAAACAGAAATCTTTGATTCCATACCTACAAAGAGCAAAATTATTCTAAGGATCTGAATGCATCTATAAGAAAACCATGGGCCTCTGGTGAGAATGTCATACATGTACAACATCTTTGTCTGCTTCTATCTTCGGAGATTTTCACAGAGAAGCTCCTGCATAGGGCCCAGAACTCTGACCTACAGAAGTACAAGCTAATACATATATGCTGTTTTAAGTCACTATTTATGCTAATGTAGGTTATAGCAATAGGCAACTGATGCCAAAATAAATACATATATATCACTTAACTGAGCAGGGCATTTAACATTTGTTCATTTTATACTATGGAGAATATTCCTCAATAATATCTTATGAAGTAAAATGAAAAGTTCTATGACAAGTTTTAGAAGCATTTGCGATACGACATCACAAAGTACAAAAAGACATATGTACATCGTGCTTAAATCATCTCTTTCAGAGAGAATGAGCCCTACCGACCGCCTATGTGGACATGTCTCTCACTTACCAGTGTCACCCTTGATGTGGAATTTTCAACTGTGTAATCACATCAACCGATTTGCTCCACCCGTGCATTGTCCTCTTGCCTTGGAAGGAAACCCCAGAACAGGATCCAGGGGTTGAAAAATAAAGATACCCTTTCTTTCTATGGTCATTTGGGTGACAGAGCATGCAGACAGCTTGCCCTCGACTGTCCCTTCTGCCCTCTTCAACACAGAGCACTGGCCCCACGACTCAGTGGGTTGCACAAGAGGAACCCAAGACTCTTGGTTCAGAAGAAGCACCCAACACTCAGGTTTATGCTTCTGTGACTCCTTAAGTCCTCCCTTTTGGTTGAGACTTTCTCCCATGTCACATCTTCCGCACAGACCACTGTAAGGAAGCTGAATTTTCTCATGAACATTTTTTTTATTCACACTAAGTTATAATGCTGGTTTGGGTCCCAGGAACAGCATATGGAAATGGACAGATTTGTTTGTTACATACAGTGACATCTCAGATGTTTTGGAATATCACCTAACAAATCTGGGGCTTGTAGTGAGAAGACGTTGACAGGTGGGCTTCCCCACACAAAGGCTGAGGAGTTTTCCCACACCCTGTGAGTGTGCACACTTTCTTTGAAAATACCAACTTGCTGTAGTTCAAGCAGCTCTGTGAAAGGACCTAAATCTCTTACAGCTGTGTGACACTCTCACCAGCCATGGATCTGCAGACCTCCCTGGGGAGCTGCCCAGCGATGGATAGCCAGATGGAAGAGCAGACATCAATCTCTTTGGAGACATATATGTTTTGTTAGGGCTCAGAAAGATTGAATGATTTTAATCATTTGTCTCCATTTATCAAAACACTCCAGTCCAACAAACCCCAAACCATTTCCAGCTGTGGGCTGGCTTTGCTGCAACAGAAATGCATCACATGGTTATGTTGATGTCTTTTTGATAAACATGTGCATGTGTAAATGAGCCCTTTGGCTGTAGAAAAGATGTCATTAATTATTGTCCATTACAACAAAAAATAAATCAAAAAATACTTTGTAGCTGACATCGTGGAGCATATAAGAATATGCCTATATATGTACACATATATATGTAAACACATATATATATGAATATATATGTATAGATGCTCTTTGACTTAAAATGTAATTATATTTCAATAAGGCCACCATAAATTAAAAGTATAAGTAAAAAACCTTTTAACATATCTAACCTACAGAATGTCATAGCATAGCACCGTGGGACACAGTTGAGCACTGGTTTTTCCCCCTCGTGATAGAGCAAAAGACTAAGTCCTGTGGTCCTTTGTCTGTACCAGCCTCGGGAGAGAGTACTGCAGGCCATGAGTCTGGAAATGACCAAAGTTCAAGAGTCAAAGTGTAGTTTCTACTGAAACTAAGTCACTTTTGCAGAATTGCAAAGTTGAAAAATTGCATTCTAAGCCACTCTAAGATGAGGATTATTTCTATATAATATGTCAAATATTGTGCAGACTGCTTAGCCAAGGAGTCACCAACATTTCCACTGTAATTGTATGTTTAACTATTTATATGGGTTAAACTATGAAGCACAGAAGAACAGAGATATTCCATGAGGAGGTCTTTATTTTAAAACAATATTACTGTTTGAATACAGAAAGACGAACAAATTTCTGAATTTTTTCAATAATATTTAAGATATGAAAACATAGTATTCTCTCTTAGCAGTTATAGACACTAAATTTAAACATATTTAATATTAAAATGGAAGCATTTAGAAATGATTAGTGATTATTTGGGGTCAGTTTTCTGCTTACTTAAGCTCTAACTAAAATGATAGGATTTCTATACAATAAACACTGGTTATAATTCAAAGAAAGAGTAAAAGGAAGACCATGGATATTCTTCTACCCACACTTGGAAGGAGGGAGGTGGCAGGAGATAAGGTTTCCTTGATGCCCATGGGTCCCAACCCAGGTTGTCTGGGAAGACGTAGAAACACTCCATCAACCAGGCCCAAGGTGCTTCCCTTCCTTCAAGTGCATCTGAGTTAGAGATAAAGGGATTGCCATCTGCATGATCCTTTTTGTGAAATACCTCACTGATGTTGGTTGAAGAACTGTTTATTTGAGGTGAATATTAAACAGGGGCCCTGGTGGGTATCACTCCTAGTTTCAAACAGGGGATGGTTCTTGTTAAATGTAGCAAAGCTGTAAAACTTGCTTAGAAACAGAACACCTTGCATTCTGCACTATCAACAAACTCAACTATTTTATATGTTTGAGAATTGATATAAGACAGAAAGGGCAGGATATGCCTTTTTATTTTTATAGAGGTAAAAAAATAGAAATTATTTCTCAAAAGCAGAGATATTTGTGCGAGATGAAAAATAGAGGTACTGAACATAATGGACAGGGAGAGATAAGAACAGTGAGAAACAGATGTGGTGGACAGAGGAACGAAGTGCTGTCTTGCTGAGCCCCACGATCAATTAGATTAGTACAGTGCCTGTGGCCAGGTCACAGGAAGGCCAGTGCATGCTCAAAAAGCTGCCCGTGAACACTTCCATCGCTACCGCCTAAGCCAGGATGGGACACCGTCGTGGGCCCGGGAGAAGGTGAGCTCTCCAGCAGGATTTGGGGTCGATTCTTTCCAATCCAAACCACCTTGGAATCCAATTAGAGTTGCAATTCTTTTTTTTTTAGCATTATATATTTGAGGTCAGTCAATTAATTAGTTATTATTAACACATTTTATATTGCATTTAGATATGCATATTGTCTAATTCACTGTTGGCAAAAGAAGATAATTTCATACTTAAATACCTTGAAATATATTTTTCTGAATGCTTACTTGAAGATCTACCTTTCAAACATCTATACTACACCATACAAGAAAAAATCTAATGGCTATGTCTAAAAGATGAATCAAAATAAAACGTCCAGAGATATAGGAAGTCTGTCTCGCATGTATGTCAGTATAGAAGTTTATAGACGAAAATAAATTTACTCATTATGGCAAGATTTTACAGCTCAGAAATGTATATCTGCTTTTGGCTGAGGTGGAGTCACCATGAGGGAGAATGACAATAAGTGAGCATGGCTGATTTTGAATCCAGTTCGTGGTACGGAAGAAGGATCGTGCAACCTGGAGTTAGACATAAAACTGGCTTCCACAGGGCCGGGGAGTTAGCTCAGTGGTTCCGGCGCCTGTCTTGCAAGCGCAGGGACCCAGGTTCGATTCCCCGGTAACCACATAACAATACTGGGTGTGGAGACCCACACCCAGCAGCAACCAGTACCACATACCACAGTGCCGGGAGTGATGGCTCACGCCTGTAATCCCAGCACTCGGGAGGCAGAGGCAGGAGGATTGTGATGTGAGTTTGAGGCTGAGCTCAGGGCCAGCCTGAACCACAAAGTGAGACCCTGTCTTAAAAAAACTTAAAAAAACAAAAAAACTGGCTTCCACATTCACTTCTAGCTATTGTATTGGTTAAACTCTCTGAGGCTCAGTTTTCTCAGTTTTCAAATGGAATTAATAATGCTCACTCTAGAGAATATTGTTAGGATTGGGTATCTTGTACATTAATTAATTATCATAATAAGAGCAAAAACAATAATCTATAACAGTGATAGTATGCTCATGTTTCAAGAGCTCAGATCAATTTAGATATAATTCACAAACCATTCATTTATTCACTTTTATTTATGACACACATCGTAGAATATCATGTAGCATAAATAAAGCCAATTAAATAATTAAGAATAAATCATGCCACTAGGTATTAGTAGACCCTCTCTTCAAAGTTTTGATATTTTATAAGCAAACTTGTGGGCTCCTTCAATAAAAAGGTTAATACTTTTGTTTTAATATTTTATTTTTCTAGAATAGGCTTTTTATAAGAAAATGAAATATAGGATCATTCTCCCTCAGCTGGAACTTTAAATTTTTGCTGATCATACATAAACAAAATTTTGAAACTTGACTACTTACAAATAAAATGAGTAAGATGGAGCATCTCCGTCTTAAATTCTTTGTTACAGAGTAGGAAGATCATGAGGTTGATTTAAATAAAAATGAGAAATTATCCTTCAATTTGGCAAAAATAAAAAATGCCAGTATCTGGTGTTGTAGAGGATGATTCGATCCTGTAATCCTCTTTATTAACTTTTGTACATTTCTAAGAATGGGCGTTAGGGCTGGGGATTTAGCTCAGTGATTCTTGTGCCTGCCCTGCAAATGCAAGAGCCCAGGTTCAATTCCCGGTAACCACATTCAATGTCAGGTGTGAAGACTCATGCCCAGCAGCAATCAGTACTGCTTACCACAGTGCCAGGATGTGGTGGCTTGTGCCTGATATCCCAGCTCATGTCTGTAATACCAGCACTTGGGAAGCAGAGGCAAAAGGATTGCCATGAGTTGGAGGCTGAGCTCAGGGCCAGCGAGAATTACAAAGCAAATTCTTGTCTCAAAAAAAAAAAAAAAAAAAAAAAGGGCTTCACTGTGGTTGATCAGAGGAGGAAATAAAACCCAAACTAGCAGATAGTAGAAGTTTTTTTGACGGTCATCTATTCTGCCTCTAAGATAACTATTAAATTATAGGTAAGAACAGTGAATGGAAAATTTTGAAAATTTTATGCTGATTTTTCACCTATTTTACACTTACTGACATATTTTAGGTTTCTGATTTTTCCTTTCTTTCTCATATTTTGTTCTTTCTCCTTCCTTTCCTACTTCTTCTTCCCCTCTGAACATTTTCTTCCCATAGGTTCTTGCCTCTTTACATCATCTAGGCCATACTCTTAAGTGAAATAAGTAAGACACATGTATGTCAATACTGAATTGTCGCTCTGCTGTGAGAAACTAAAAGTGTAAATGAGGACCAAAATGTATATTGATTAATTTTGAAAAAAAAATACTAAAGATTTAAAAAGGAATCTAGTCAAAGTTCAAGGACATAAGATAATAAAGTTAGCTATAATTTATAAATGTGTGCAAAATTTTTTTCAAACCTAACAAAACAAACAAACAAAAATTGTTCCTAAGACAAAAATCTCCTGTCTCATGGGCCATCCATTTTCCTCTCTGTTCCTGACATTAGTTTTCTTCTTTTAAACATTACCAGATGTATTAGGTTTACTCAAATATCTTGTTCTACACAAATAATTTTTTTTAAATTATCTTTATTGGTACATTAAATATACACATCATGATTGCACTCCATAATGGGGATTTGTACCAGTATAAGACACAACTTAATTCTCATTTTTTCCCATAGCACTATCCACCCTACCACCCCCCCATATACATAAAATTTATTTCCTTACTTTTTTGTTACAATCTCAACATTTTCCCCCTTCACCCTATTTTACATTGAGCATTTTCTATTTCACAATATATAACATACAATGCTAGGACTCATTTACATCTTTATTTTCTCATACCAGAGAAAAGATGCGATATGTACCTATCTGTGCCCTATTTATTTCACTTATG
>PVIR01034976.1:0-16820 GCA_004026965.1 Petromus typicus | reverse complement strand
GATGAACATTACATTTGACCCAAATAGTCCCACTTGTCTCGTGTCTGTGAACATGGCATCACTAACACCGTCCTCTTCTGCAGGAAATGCACAGGCTACTGACATGGTCCAGCTGCCAGGTGGGCGGTTCCTGATGGGAACCGATGCTCCAGATGCCAGAGATGGTGAAGGGCCTGTCCGGGAGGTAACAGTAAAACCCTTTGCCATCGACACCTTTCCTGTCACCAACAAAGACTTCAGGTACATCAGGTGTTTTACTGGGGGGAGGAGGAGTAAAGCCTGTTTCTCACCTTCACTCCTGATGTTTAAAGTGGAGCTGTCGGGGCCGGGGCGTTAGCTCAGTGGTTCCGGCGCCTGTCTCGCAAGGGCAAGGACCCGGGTTCGATTCCCCGGTAACCACATAACAATACTGGGTGTGGTGATCCACACCCAGCAGCAACCAGTACCACATACCACAGTGCCGGGCGTGGTGGCTCACGTCTGTAATCCTAGCACTCGGGAGGCAGAGGCAGGAGGATTGCTGTGATGTGAGTTTGAGGCTGAGCTCAGGGCCAGCCTGAACCACAAAGCGAGACCCTGTCTCAAAAAAAAAAAACCTAAAAAAAAAAGGTTCACAAACTATTCTCATGCTCTGGGATGGTAAGCAGTAATGCTACAAAATTTCCCCATCACTTCTTTTATTTTCAAAGCCTCCTCATTAGACGACTTAAACAGAATACTCTAAGCACAAGGGAAACATTCATTTTATCCCTACGGTCTGCTGGCTGAAATACACTGGGAGGTGGAGGTGGGAAATCACAAGTTGGAACCCAGCCTGGGCAATTTGGTGATGTAGTGGGACAATGCCGTAAACAAAATAAGGGTGAGGCTACAGCTCAGTATGAAGGCCTTGGGCTCAATCTCCACAACTGGAAAAGAGAAAAAAGGACTATCTCATAGCAAACTGAAGGAAAATCTGCCCTGAAGCCCTGGTATTTGATTTTTGACCCAGTGTCTTTGATGATGTTATATGGAGACCACACCCGTGGCCCCCCATGATGGCTGTGAGTTTGGATAAGTGAGGAAGACTTCAGAAAAGAGCCGTGTTCCCCAGCCTTGAGCTCTCTGCTCATTGCCTTTATTCATTTCCAAAAACCAGAGGAGCAGAAGGATGATGTTCAGCTGGTGATGCCTAAACCGCACACTGCCTCCTGGCAGGAACCACCTGGCAAGTAACGCTGGAAATGTGGCTGGATCTCTGAAGCATTCTGCCAGGCGAGAGAAGCCAGACCCCAAAGGCTCCGTGTCATAGGGTTCAGCGTCTGCTGCACTCTGGGAAAGACAAAACCAAGAGGCAGAAAAGCAGATCCAGGGCTGGGGATGTAGCTCAGTGGTTCCAGCACCTGCCTTGCAAGTGCAAGGGCCCAAATGGATCCCCAGTACCACATACCACAGTGCTGGGCGTGGTGACTCACACCCACCAGCAACCAGTACCACACACCACACCAATCCCAGCACTCTGGGAGGCAGAGGCAGGAGGATTGCTGAGTTCAAACCTGAGTTCAGGACCAGTTTGAACTATAAAGCCAGACCCTGTCTCAAAAAACTAAAAAGCAGATCCATACATAGTGCCAGGGGCACAGGAGGAATTTTGCAAGTGGTTGATGGAGTTGTTCTGTACCTTTGTGTGTGTGCTGGGATGGGACGGGCCCCCAGCCTCACACAGACACCACTGAGCCACGTCCCCAGCGGCAACTTGGTTGTGACAGTGATTCTACACTTGGTCAAGACTTTCAGAACTATGTACAAAAGTTAATTTACTGTGTAAATGATATATAACCTATTGCACAGACGCTGTGCTTGAGCTTTTAGGTTAAACCCTTGGCACTTTGAAAACCATGTGGTGCGTTCCTTATAGAACAAGGGAATGAGGTTTCCCAGAGCAAGAGAGAGTGAAGTACCAAACTCCTCAGCTGAGACCAGGGAAATCTCTTTCCAGGGAGTTTGTCAGGGAAAAAAAGTACCGGACTGAGGCTGAGCTCTTTGGGTGGAGCTTTGTTTTTGAGGACTTTGTCTCCAGTGAACTAAAAAATAAAGCAGCCCAGCAGATGAAGGTAAGAAGAAATGAAGGGTCCTGCAGATGGGGGGATGGGAGTGGGATGCGGGGTCACCCAGGCCACGGTGCAGGGGCAGACCTGACAGCTGGAGGCAGAGAGGAAGTGAGGGAAATGCACCCTGGAGGAGCCAGGCCAGTATGCATTCATGGGAGGGATCCCCGAGCTTGTGCTTGGCGTAGAGTGATCAGAGTCCAGGAGAATGCAGGGTTTAGACACACCTGGGAGAACATCCGGGCTTCTAACACGGGTGGCCAGGTGCCACGTGAAGACCCTGCCCCGGTTCCACCTGGGCCATACACCCTCCCCTCCCTTCTGCAGCCTGTCCTCTGGTGGCATCCGGTAGAAAGGGCATTTTGGAGGCAGGTAAGCGCTGGCTCTTCCACCCCGTGGTCGACCCCTGCTGACCCTCACGTGGCTGTCCCAGGGCAGCACCGGCAGTCCTCTACCCTCTCTCTTCCCTGCGGCCCGCCTGCTTCCCTGGGACTCTGTGGCCCCTTTGCTGACTCTGGTCAGTCCTCACCCAGCTGAGCTTCCTCTCACCGCCCTGGCTCCATTTGAACTACGAGTGGAGCTGAACTCCGGCCCGGGCGGGCAGAGCCTCTGTCTCACTCCATTGGCATCAGCCCGCAGGTCCTGGCTCTGGCATCCGGGACAGGCTGGAGCTGCCGGTCCTGCACGTGAGCTGGAACGACGCCCAGGCCTACTGTGCGTGGCGGGGCCGCAGGCTGCCTACCGAGGAGGAGTGGGAGTTCGCTGCCCGGGGTGGCCTGAAGGGTAGGACGCCAGGGCCCCTCCCTGTCCTCGCCTCCCTGTTCCCCAGCCCCCAGGGCAGCCAGCCTGAGCAGGCCTTGGCAACGGACCAGATGTGACGGCCCAGATCTGTCCGATGCCATAAAAACAAGAAAGTGGAACGGAGAGAAAAGCAGACAGACAGTATTTTATCTTTGAAGATTCCACAGGATGTTACATTTCAATAAGTGTATTAAGCAAGGTGTAGTGATGCACACCTGTAATCCCAGCACTTGGGAGGCTGAGGCAAGGGAGGATCATGAATTCCAGTCCCACTTGGACAATTTACAGAGACCCTCTCTCAGGGTAAAAATTAAACAGGGCTGGGGATGTAACAGTGCAAAGGGCCTAGGTTCGATCCCCAACAGTCAGTCAATCGATAACAGAACCATGAGCTTCCCAATGTGGTGCAGTGAGTGCAGGGAATGTGTGTGGAAAGAAATGACCTCAGGGGGCTGGGGAGTTAGCTCAGCGGTTCCGGCGCCTGTCTTGCAAGCGCAAGGGCCCGGGTTCGATTCCCCAGTATCCACATACAATACTGGGTGTGGATACTCACACCCAGCAGCAACCAGTACCACATACCACAGTGCCAGGCGTGGTGGCTCATGCCTGTAATCCCAGCACTCGGGAGGCAGAGGCAGGAGGATTGTGATGTGAGTTTGAGGCTGAGCTCAGGGCCAGCCTGAACCACAAAGTGAGACCCTGTCTCAAAAAAAACCTAAAAAAAAACCTAAAAAAAAAAAAGAAATGACCTCAGTCTTGGTTTCTTATCACCTCCTCATGTCCTGGTTCCCCCACTTTTTCCCTTGCCTAACTCTGCCCCTCTCTCTCCCGGCAGATCAGGTTTACCCGTGGGGAAACAAGTTCCAGCCCAACCGCACCAACCTGTGGCAGGTGAGAGCCCCCTTCTCCAGGCAGGGTGCAGAACTCCCAGGGACTGGTGACTGCGGGGCTGCTGAGGCAGAAGGCCAGCGACTCAGGTTGCTGGGTGACCGCGTGAAAGGGGACATTTGGGCTGGATACACAGTTGTCAGACGGAGTGAAAGAAGGTGCACCCTGGTCAGGCATGGTGGCACACACCTGTAATCTCAGAACTCTGGGAGGCTGAGGCAGGAGGATTACAAATTCAAGCCCTGCTTGGGCAAGTTAGCAAAACCCTCTCTCAAAATCTAAAAAATAATTTTAAAAAGAGCTCAATGCAAAGCTCTCCATTCAGACCCCAGACTACAGGAAAAAAAAAAAAAAAGAATTAATCCTAGCATAGGATGAGCAGAGGGCTGGGGATTTAGCTTAGTGGTTCTAAGCATTTGTCCTGTAAGCACAAGGTCATGTGTTCAATCCCCATACCAGGAAAAAAAAAGACAGGAAATAAGCAGGGTACCTAGCATTGCATTGTGTATTGTGCTAATTAGAATGCCTTCCTTTTTCCTTTGAGGCTCTAGGGTTGGAAGCCAGGGCCTTGGGGTGAGGAGCAACCACTGTACTCTGAGCTCCATTCCCAGCCCCCAGAGGCTGTGCAGCTGGAGTGACAGCATATTGCCTTAAGGGGGCTATGCTTGCTGGCTTTTGCTGATTTGTGCCAGACAGATAAGGTCAAACCACAGTGCTGACAGGAAGTCATGTCTGAGGCGGTGGTGAAGACCCAATCTTTTGACTCTTGAATTAAGGGAAAATGGAATCGAGAGAGAAAGCCAGCCAGTTGGACAAGGTGGTGCACACCTGTAATCTCAGCACTCAGGAGGCTGAGGCAGGGAGATTGAGTTTGTTACACAGACACTGCCTCACAAAACACAGGGTGGTAAGGGCCAGGAACTTAGTTCAGTGGTTCTGGCACCTGTCTTGCAAGCTCAAGGGCCTGGTTTTGATCCCCCAGTAACCACGTACAATACTGGCACACCCAGCAGCAATCAGTAGTACCACACACCACAGTGCCGGGCGTGGTGGCTCACGCCTGTAATCCCAGCCCTTGGGAGGCAGAGGCAGGAGGATTGCTGTGATGTGAGTTTGAGGCTGAGCTCAGGGCCAGCCTGAACTACAAAGCGAGACCCTGTCCCAAAAAACCTTTAAAAAAAAAAAAAAAGAAAATCAGAATCTGAAGCTTAGAACAGAGTTTCAGGTCAGAGTGAGTAGCTCGAGAGTATACTCATCTGTTGCTGTAACAGAAGGCTGGATGTTGAGTATTTTATAAAGAAAATAGGTTTACTCAGCTCACAGTTTTTTTTGTTTTTTTGAGACAGGGTCTCGCTTTGTAGTTCTGGCTGGCCCTGAGCTCAGCCTCCAACTCACATCACAGCAATCCTCCTGCCTCTGCCTCCTGAGTGCTGGGATTACAGGCGCTGTGGTATGTGGTACTGGTTGCTGCTGGGGTGAGTCTCCACACCCAATATGGTATGTGGTTACCAGGGATCGAACCCAGGTCCTTGCGCTTGCAAGACAGGCATCTGAACCACTGAGCTAAATCCCCGGCCCTCAGCTCACAGCTTTGCAGTCTAAAATCCCCACATCCTGCAGCCCCACCTGGCAAGTCCCAAGTCCGCCCACCCCCGGTCCCATCACAACACAGTGGAAAAGAGGAAGGGACCAAACACGGTAGGGTCACATCGTTTATAGCAACCCACTCGCACAATAACTAAGTCCCAGAAAACAACAGTCTGCTCCTAAAGTGATTCCGCAGCGACCTAGTTACCTCCTCTTCAAAGTTGAACCTTTTTTCTTTTTAACTTTTTTTGAGACAGGGTCTCACTTTGTGTTCAGGCTGGCCCTGAATTTGCTAGGTAGCCCAGGCCAGCCTTGAACTCACAGCAGTCCTCCTGCCTCCCGAGTGCTGGGATTCCAGGCGTGAGCCACCACACCCGGCACTGTGGTGTGTGGTACTGGTGATTGAACTCGGGACCTTACGCTTGCCAGGAAGACACCAGAACCACTAAGGTAAATCCCTGGCCTTAACTTTTTTTGAAATAGCATCTGACTGTGTGGTTCATCCTCCTGTGAAGTCATGGCAGTCCTCCTGCCTCAGCCTCCCGAGGGCTGGGATTAGAGGTACAGATTGAAGCTGTTTAAATGAAAAGAAAAATGACCAAACTGAGCAAATGACAGCAGCAAATAGAGGTTACATTTGGAACAATTTTGCTGGTGAAGAGCAGGCGGGAGGGGAGGCGGAGTCGGGTAGGTGAGAGGGAGCAAGGCTGTTGGAGGCAGAAAGAGACACAAGAGGCAGCCTGGGACATCAGGGGCCTGATCAGGCAGAGACGCCTCTCTCCACCTGGAGCCAGGGCCTCAGGCTGCGAGCAGAAGGGGAGGACCTGCTGAGGCAGGTGGAGCCAGCACAGGCGGCCGGCACAGGCGGCCAGCACTGACTGCGCTGGGCACCGAGGCGGGGTGTGGCTTCCAGCCGAGCCCAGAGGCCCTGAGGGACGGCACGTGTCTGGGCAGGAAGCTCGGCCCCGCCCCGCCCTGCGATACTGCAGAGCGAGAGCCAGGCTTCTGGAGCAGGCCAGTCATCCTTTGGCTGTCGTGTGTGCCATCAGGGAAAGTTCCCCAAGGGTGACAGAGCTGAGGACGGCTTCCACGGAGTGTCCCCGGTGAATGCCTTTCCCCCGCAGAACAGCTACGGTGAGGCTCCCTCAGGTCTGTGGCTGCCCGCAGGCTGCAGGTGGGTGGACCCTCCTGCCCATCGGGAGGCAGAGAAAAGCGCCCCCAGCCCCCGCTCTCCCCCCAGGGCTCTTCGACCTCCTGGGCAACGTGTGGGAGTGGACCGCGTCACCCTACCAGTCTGCCGGGCAGGACATGCGTGTCCTCCGGGGCGCGTCCTGGATTGACACAGCCGACGGCTCCGCCAACCACCGGGCCCGGGTCACCACCAGGTGAGGGGCCCCAGCTCAGGCACAGGGTGGGTGTGGCTGCTGCACCCCACTTCCGCCAAGTTGTAGGCGGTGGCCGTGCACAGCTAGAGGTTCTGGGACAGCTGGGGACCTGAGGGGTACCCCATCTCCTGGAGCTCTGCTTCTCCCCTGGGGGCCTGACTCTTCTCACACTCCCTGTTCTTGAAGAAGAGCAGAGAATTTCCTTCACCGTCGGATTCTGGACAAAGGGTGGAAGCTGGTAGTTTTCCAGAGCACGGCAGGGGTGGCCTTGGGTTTGGTATTTCCAAATCTGCTCGGGTCGGATTCTTATCTGCAGAGTGAGACCGACCCTCCTGAGCAGTATGGAAACAAGGCGCTTCCGAGGCAGACGCGGGACCTGCTCGCTTCTGCCCTCCGCTGTCGGGGCTCAGGGAGTCACTGCTCACCTGCCTGCGTCCCTTCCCCTGCTGTGTCCCCACCCTCCTCTCCTCCCCAGAGGTGGTGCTCACCCAGGACCTGCCCCCTGCCAGGCTGTGTCCGGAGCAGGGCTCCCCCACCTCAGGCGCCCAGACAGGCCCCGGGCCCCCTGGGGTGTGGCCAGCAGGCCCGGGAAGGCCAAGCCCCTTGCGTGTTCAGCTCACGCTCACTTTTTCTCCCCTTCCATCGGCAGGATGGGAAATACGCCTGATTCAGCCTCGGACAACCTGGGCTTCCGCTGTGCGGCCAGCGTAGGCCGGCCCCTCGGAGAGCTGTGAGCTGGGTGTGCGGAGCCCCACGGCGCTCCCCTGACCATTCCAAGCGCACCATACTCCGCACTTCCCGCCCCTGCCCGCCCTCCCTCACCGCCTCCCCCAGGGCAGGAGGGCACCCACGGGCGGGTGCTTCGTGGAGGACACGCCCGCAGGATGGGCTGGGAGCCAAATTGTCAAGCACTGGAGCAGACTGCGCCCAGGGCCGCTGGTTCCCGAGGTGTGGTCTGTCCCCCGTCCCTGTCTGACTGGGGAATCGGACACTGTTTTCTTTAGACAAAACTCCCTCTAGGCAGCTCTTTCCTTATGAACTCTTTTTTTGGGGGGAGGATGTTGAGACAGCGTCTCACTGTGCAGTTCAGGCTGTCTGTCCTTGCACTTGCAGCCCAGGCTGGCCTCAGATTCCCATGATCTTCCTGCCTCACCTTCCGAGGGTTAAGACTAGCAGTGTGTGCCACCATGCCCAGCTTCCTAGCAAAGACTTGTAGAAAGAAAGTGCGTGCGTTCCCTCATTTGCCTGCCTGAGGGCCCTTCTCAGTGGGGGAACCCTGTCAGACGAGGGAGGTGGGAGGGCCAAGCAAGGTACCGGTCCCGGGCGTTGGTGGTGGGGCTGTGCCTCTGACCTCCCAGGACCACGGTCGCTGCAGTCTGCTGCAGTCGTGTGGCAGACACGAGGCCCCACCCCGCCGACCCCGCTCAGAAGTCCTCCTCCTCGGCCAGCGACAGCAGCACGGCCTTGGGCGTGTTCTCGAAGAGCGCGGCGCGGTTCTGCTGCTGGCCCTTCTTCACCCAGTGCCCGTAGATGCGGAAGGCGTAGGCGTCGATGAGGCGGCGCAGCGGCCGCAGGGCGTAGGGGTCCCGGATCACGATCTCGCGGGTCACCGGCTTCACGCGGCGGTACTGGTAGTAGATCCGCACGGAGGCCAGCACCGTCAGCGCGATGACCTGCGGGCCGGGAGGAGCCGGGTCAGGGCGGGCCGGGTGCACTGCCCGCGTCCCGGGCCGGGGCGGAGCAGGTGGGGACAGGAGCCGGCCTCGGACCTTGAACTTCCCTCGCGGGCTGAAGTGCCGCACCTCCTCCACCACGTACTCCTGGAAGAAGGGGTGCGCCAGGGCCTCCTCTGCGGTGCAGCGGCTCTCGGGGCGCACGACCAGGAAGCGGGAGACCTGGGGGGGAGGGGCGCTGAGGACGCCGCCGGCTAGGGAGGGGGTCAGCCCTGCGCCCCCCGCCTCACCAGGTCCTTCACGGTGTCTGAGTAGTCGTCCCACTCCGGGGAGCCGAACTGGTAGCTGCCGCTCATGATCATCCTCAGCATGAGCATCTGCTTCCGGTGCCAGAAGGGCGGGGAGCCGGCCAGCAGCGTGTACATGATCACCCCGGTGCTCCACCTGGGGGCGCGGGCGGCTGCTCACACCGGCCCGGCTCGGCTCGGCTCGGCGCGGGGAGCAGCGGCGGCCCGGCCCCCACTCACATGTCCACCTCCTTCCCGTAGCCCGGGTGGTCGTCGTTCATGGAGCACTCGATGATTTCGGGGGCCAGGTAGCTGGGGGTCCCGCAGACCTCTGCGAAGAGCTGCTGTCAGGACTGGGGGGAGGGCGGCGCCGTGCGGGCGGGGCGGGGTCCCACGGGCTCCTGCGCCCCGCTGGCCCCGGGTGGACTCAGCCGGCGCCTGAGGAGGCAGACAGCGCGTGTTCCTGGGGACACCGAGGGGAGCCCCGCCGAGGTGCAGACCTCGCAGCTTCTCTCCCGGCTGCAGCTGACAGGAGAAGCCGAAGTCGGTGAGCTTGATGTTCATGTCGTCGTCCAACAGGATGTTCTCGGGCTTCAGGTCTCGGTGCACCACGTTGAGCCTGTGCAGCGCGCTGACCACCTCCAGCAGCGCCCTCATGATTTTCCTGAGGCCGGGACGCGGCACCCGTCACTCGGGGAGGGAGACAGGGCTGGGGGCTGAGCGAGCCTGTACCCCCAGCCCCGCTTGGCTGTGTCTTTGTTCTGAATCAGGCAGCACTTCATCTTGAGCCAGTGCCCCCCGCCCCCCAGCGCTGCGCAGGGTCTGGGACAGGGAGGCCACCAGAGCCAGCAGTGCCCACGCCCCGCGTGACAGGCGCACCTGCTGCCCTGAGACCCTCCCCGGCCTGGGACCTTGGGACTTGGGGGAGGGACGCTACCTGGTTTCCTTCTCGCTCAGGGTGACCTTCTCCGTGAGGTAGTCGAAGAGCTCACCTCTCTTCATCCTGTGGGAGCTGACAGTGTGGCGCTGGCCCCGCCTTAAGCCCCCTCTCCTGACCCTGCACCCCCATCCACTGTGGCCTGGAGGCCAGTGCTGTGCAGGACCAGTCAGGGCCAGGGACTTCCAAGGGGGCTGGAAGTGGGAGGGGAGCAGGGAGGCCGGAGAAGGGGGTGAGGCCTGTGGGGTTCCCTGGGCCGGGGTCTCAGCGCCCACCTCAGAGCTGGGGTTGGGGGAAGGGCCCAAGGCCCTGGTCCGGCCCCCAGACTGTTCAGGAGGGCTGGGATATCTGAGTTTTCCAGGGAAAAGAGTGGAAGGGATCAGCGGAGTGAGGGGCAGACTTGACCCGAGTTAGGAGCTGTGGTGTGGTGCCACCTTCCACCTCTTGCTTGGATCTGGGCAGAGCGATCAGGTGCCCAGGAGGGTGCCTAACCTACCCGCGGGACGAGGGGCAGCAGTAAAACAGCTTCCCCAGCAGCCGCCGCAAAGGTCACGGACATCTGAGCCGAGCACCGTGCGGGGTGGTGTGGACAGCAGGGGTGGGACAGCTGGGCAGTAGGCGGGGTACTAAGGAAACCTTCTGTGGGTGCACCCTGCCCCCGCCTCGCCACCTGCGTGGGGACACAGGAGCCGGTGGCAGAGGGGAGCCAGCGAGGGCCAGGCAGAGAAACAGCACACCTCTTGGGCTTGTGGAATGGGGTGGTTGGAGATGTTTGACACCTAGGATTTGTAGAGGTGAGCCTTGTTTTGTACAGTAAATGTACTATATTTTAAAAAGGCAACATGTGAATCTAATTTTCTTTAAGGCAAGTTCTCCCCGCATAGTCCAGGCTGACCTTGAACTCGTAATGCTCTTCCTGCCTCAGCCTCCTGAGTATCAGGACTGCAGATGTGGGCCACCACGCCTGTCCTATGAATCCTGTCTTTAGCTTTTGTTTTTTTCTTCAGTGCTAAGGATGGAACCCAAGGCTTTGAGTATGCTAGCAAGTGCCCTGCCACTGGGCTATCCAAAACCCCTTTTTGTCCTTTTAATCTGTCTCAAGGAAACTCAAAGATAGAGAGCTCACTATTGACATGGGCAGCAACCGAAATCTACCTGTGGGGGCCCCTGCAGAGGACACCAGCAGGCTCCTGCCTCCCTGGAGCTGACAGACTAACTGTGCACACGTGATGGGTTAAATTGTGCCGCAGGGCCAGGTAGGGTGCACAAGCCTGGTAATCCTAGCCACTTGGGAGGCTGAGGCAGGGGGTTACAATTTGAGGCCAGCCTGGGCAATTGATTGGCGACCGTCTCTGAGAAAATAAAAAGGGCTGGAGCTGGAGCTCTGGACTCAACCCCCAGTAGCACCAAATACATGAATAAACTGTATTTCATGCTGTACAAAGTCGGTATAGCCACCTGGATGATTTTTTCATATAAATCCAGCCTTTAAGTTGTTACATATGGAGAAATTTCTCAAGAGAGTCCTACAAAGTGGCTCACGTAGTGATCAGTGAAGAGTGCCCTCTCCTGGGAAGTATTTCTAGTGAAAATGATGATAGCTAGGTGTGGTGGCTCACACCTGTAATCTCATTACTCAGGAGGATTGCCACAAACTCGCGGCTACCCTGGGCTACATAAAAGAGGAAGGAAAACTAATACTTAAATGACCCAGCCCCTGATGGTGACGCCGGGTTTCCGAGGCTGGCAGCTTGAGCGGAGGCATCGATGGCCTAACAGGTCCTGATCCTGCGCGGCCGTGATTGTGGTCGGGCTACTGGCTCCAGCTGGGTACTTACAGGTCAAACACCAGGAAGAAGAAAGTGCTGGTCTCGTAAGTGTCCTTCAGCTGTACTGAAACGCAAATGGAAATGGGCGGCTCGGTCAAGAGGCCGGTGGGCCGGGGCACGCGGGCGTGGGGAGCCCCGAGGCGCCCCCGGAGCGGCACTCACTGACGTTGGGGTGTCCTGAGACCTTGCGCAGGATGTCCACCTCCTTCAGCGTGGCCTCCCGCAGCTCCTGCACCTCCTCCGGGCTGAAGCCGCCGCCGCCGGTGATGTCGATGATCTTCACCGCGTACTCCTTACACGTGGGCTTGTGGATGCAGCGCCTGACCACGCTGCTGACGCCCCTGGGCGGGGTGGGGGTGGGGCGCCTGTACCGAGCCGCTCCCCCCCCACCGCTCCCCGCGAGCTCTGGGGACAGGGGTGAGGAAGAAGGGACTCGGGGCTCAGGATCAAACCCTGGGGACGCTAAACGATATTCCCAGCCCCTTTTCATTTTTATTTTGAGGCTGCGTTTTGCTAATTTGTCCAGGTGGGATTTGAATTGGTGAATCCTCCTGCCACAGCCTCCCAAAGTGCTGGGGTCACCGAAGTCCCTGGGCTCCTTCCCAGCTCTTAGGCCGCTCACCCTTCCCTCTGACCTTGACCCCGGCCCAAGGCTGGGTCTGATGTGGGAGAGCTCTGGCGCCAGGTGCCTGCCCTGGGCTCGAGGGCAGGACGCTGAGGGAGCAGACACGGGGGTGGGCAGGGCTCAGGCCAAGCAGAGGGCGCGCGCGCCTTCTTACCTGCCCAGGATCTCCTTGGGCTCATAGTTCTCATAGAATCCCTGGGCAGAGTGGGAATCTGGCAGGGCCTCGTCACGGGTCATGCTGGGCTCCCGGGCGAGATTCTAGGGGTTTTTGACGGAGCAGAAGGAGGCAGGCGGTCCTCCCACTCCTTGGCGATAATCTCGCTATGTAGTCCGCGCCGGCCTCAAACTCGCTACGCTCCTCCTGCCTCAGCCTCCTGAGTGCTGGAACCACACCGGGCCCCTTGCCTTTTACCTCCTGTCACAGGGCTAGCTTGTACTGAACATTTGAAAGATATGTTCGTGAACTTAAAACATTTCCACCCGCTTGTCTCTGCGGCCCCTTCTGGTCCCGGTGAGACATCTCCCTCCTGTGCCCGCAGGAAGAGCTGGGCTTGGGGGGCTGTGACCTCACAGGACGCTGTGGTTCCTCACCGCCCCACCAGGGGGCAGCAGCTGGCGTTCGCGCACGAAGCCAGGCAGGGGTGAGGGTCAGGCCCCAAGGTTAGCTCTGAGGCACCTCCTTTGCTTAAAGAAGCAAAGTGCCCAGGATACTTTTCTTTCTTGGTGGTAGGGACCGAACCCAGGGTTTTGGCATTGAACTATATCCCAGCCCTTTTCTATTTGGAAACACGGCTCTTGTTGGGTCACTAAATTGCCCGGGCTGGGCTTGAGCTTGTGGTCTACCTGCCTCAGCCTCCCAGAGTGCCGAGGTTACGGAGGACAGTTTAGAGCGGAGCTTCCTTTCCGCTCTGTAGGGACTAAGGTGTCTTGCTTCTCTTCTGTGTGCTCCCTGCCGTCCTACTACTGTTCCCTTCCGGTGCCGCCCGGTGAGTGTCCCCCTCGGAGGACTCTTCGGCCGGAGCACACTTCCGCGCCCGCCCAGTGTCCCTCGGTCCTGTCCCCTTCCTCCTCCTCCATCCTGCGGGTGCCAGAGCTCGGGGTCTTTCCCACCAGAGCGCAGGGTCTGGCGATGCAGGGTGGGCGAGGCCATCCCCGGCTCCGGTGTCACCAGCCAGTGCCTGAGGTCCCTCCCGAGACCGGCACCCAGGGAGAGGCGCTGGCGCTGCTCCCCGCCCCGGCTCGGGTGTCCTGCGGGACTGTGGCTGGCGGCCCGGGTCCTGAGTCCGCACGGCCAGGACGGGAGAGCGGGCAGGGCTTCCGCGCTCTGGACCGGCGGCTTCTCCTCTCACAGGGGGTTTGCCCTGGGCCGCGGCCTCGGGGCTCTGGCTGGCACTTCCCGGAGGCCTGGCGCTCCGCTCCCGGGTGCCTGGTTACCCGGGGAAGGGTTAGAATAACAACAAGCTCCTGTGCCAGCGCAGGCACCGGGCACCTGGGCGCCTGCCTGCCATCAGTGACCCATGCCACTGCAGCCGGGGGTCTCACGGAGAGGCCCGTTTCAGCACCAAGATGGGCATCTGTGCGTCAAGTCCCCAGACTGAGTGGCACAGGCCCTCCACGGGGCGCACCCTGCGCTGGGAGGGAACAGCCCTCCGGAACCTAGTCAGGAGACGGCACGGGCACTGGGTTTGTGGAGAAAATGCCTCCAGACGTGGTGCAAGCCTGTAATCCCAGCTCTTGGGAAGCTGAGGCAGGAGGATCGCTGTGACTTGGAGGCCAATCTGGGCAACAGTGAGTTCAAAGCCAGACTACAGAGAGAGCCTCTGTCTCAAAAAGCAAAACAGGGCAGGAGAGGTGTGGCTCATTGGCGCCATGCCTGCCTGGCAAATGCCAGGTCCCGAGTTCGGTCCTCAGTACAAAAAGAAAAGTTGGGGACCCTCTCCCAGATGGCCCACCTTCAAAAGGGAGCTGAGTCTGGCTGACTGGGAGGTCCTGTCTTCTCTGCGCCCATCCCTGACCCCTGCCTATGCCCTGGCCACTCACCGTTAGGTCTTTGCAAGGCCTTGGACTGTGATAAGAATCCCAAAGGCCTCGGGGCTCCTGGGGCAGCAGACGCAGCTACCAAGGCTGTGTCCCAGAAGACACTGGCACTGCTGTAAGCGGATCCTGCAGCTCTGCTTTTGGCTTTGCTATTTGATGACAGAGGCTGACGCACCAAAAATAAATCCCAACTGCAAACCGGGGACGCTGCCAAGGCTCAGTGGGGGGAGACACCTCCACCCTCACCAGCGGTGGCCTCTGGTGGAGGGTGAGGGACCTCAGGTGGCCGGGACCAGGCAGAACAGGATGGGGGCCATGCCTTCCCTCTGGCTGGAAGGGCTGGCTTTGTAGGGAGCGCGGCTGTGGCTGTCACAGGGACCTAGCCAGCAGGATTCCCCAAGGAGTGCGTGATTGCCTTACATAATGCAGACATCAGGAGCCACGCATGGCGATGCACATGTGATTCCAGCACTCCCGGGGAGGCTGAGGCAGGAGGATGGCTTTGAGTCCAGCCTGGGCTGAACAGTGAGACTGTCTGAAAATTACAGCCAAGGGCTTAGCTCAGTGGCCCCATGCCTGTCTAGCAAGTGCAAGGTCTTAAGTTCAATTTCCATTACCACAAGAAAACAAACAAGAAAGCACAGTAAAATGAGGGCAGGATCTAGGTCCTAGAAGAGGCTGAAATTTTGAGCTGAGATGTGGCAAAGTTCACCTGAAGAAAAAAAAAACGGGTGGACCGAGGATTTGGCTCAGTGGTTCCAGCGCCTGTCTTGCAAGCCCAAGGACCTGGGTTTGATCCCCGTTTAACCACATACAATACTGAGCATGGAGACTTACACCCAGGAGCAATCAGTACCACATCCCACAGTGCCGGACGTAGTGGCTCATGCCTGTAATCCCAGCACTCGGGAGGCAGAGGCAGGAGGATTGCTGTGATGTGAGTTGGAGGCTGAGCTCAGGGCCAGCCTGAACTACAATGCGAGACCCTGTCTCAAAAAACCTAAAAAAAAAAGAAAAACAGGCTGCGGGTGTCTTGTTTAAGCTCTAGCCGAGAGCACTCGGCCAGTGCATCCCGAGGTGGGGCAGCAGGGAAGGGTCCAGCTTCCACAGAGGAAGCCCTGCCACCTCTGCGGGCCACGCAGGATGGCTTCTGCAAGGGCACCCTGTTAGAGGTGATGGACAGACTGGTCTGCTCCGCCACCTCCCTCGTCAAACCTGCAGCTGAGGCTTCTCCCAGTGCCGGAAGCAAGGCCTGTACCTCCCCGTGTGAGCCCCATCTGTGCTCCTGGTCCCAGGACCCCCAGCAGGCTCCTGTGCTGCTCAGTTTACAAAGCTCCAGAGGTGACAGCAGCTGTGACCTTCCCAAGAGGCAGTATGGCTCTGAGCTCCACCACAGGCCCCAGGGCTTCAGAGTCACTCAAGACCAGCGAGGAGCCACGACATGGAGACCAGTGTGCTCTCGAGGGGTACCATGTTCAGGGCGGCGCCTGGCGTGTGACCTTCCACTACCAGGCCTTGGAAGAAAATCATCACTCTAATCACTATCACCACAGCAGGCTTGAAGAGGCCACACACACATGCAGTTCTGCCCCAGCCGTGTGGCCAGAACACCCTCTTTTCTTCCACTGCCGTCCTAATGCTACAATGAGAGGCTGAAGCGAGTGGATTCACATTTTATTAATCACATTTCCGCGCTAGAGTATCATGGCTGGGGTCGAGTTCCCGGTTCTTCCGTGTGAGCGTCTGGCCTACAGGAGTCCTGCAAACAGAAGAGTCCATGAGCAGTACACTGGTGCCGACACCACGGCTTCCCCCGCACTGTTGTCCCTTGTGAGCTACAGAGGTTCCCATGCAGGCGGGCTGGGAGGAGCTCCGAGGCAGAGATGGCCCCCACCGGCTCCCCCTCGCCTGCGTGGCCACGCACCGTTGGCGATCCTGCACTGCCTCAGCACTTCGTTGAAGCCCTCGCAGAGCTTCACGTCGGGCTGGTTCTGCGCACACTCCAGAAACTGCTTTATCTCAAAGTGGCAGGGGCCGCCGGCCTCCTGCGGCTGCAGCTGGGCTCCCTGCGGCTCCTGCAAGGCAAACAGCACCCTGAAGAGGGACTGGGGTTACACCTGGGCGGGGGACGGTGCCAGTCTCTGGGTTAGCCGGAAAGGAGAATCACATACAAACCAAAGAACCAAACTTCCAACAAGGTGAACCGTTATCTGGGCGTCTTGAGACAGGCTGGGTGTGTAGCCCAGGGGTAGAGAGGGTGGCTGGCATGTGCAGGGAACGCCCTGGGTTTGAGCCCGAACACCACAAAAGTAAAATGCGTAAAACGGAGTGGGCGCAGTGACATACACGGGTAGGCTGAAGCAAGAGGACCGAGGCAGGTTTGAGGCCAGACTGCACTACACAGCGAGACTGAGCTATTTACAGTGAGTCAGGCTGGACTGTTACAATTGTACTGCTTGGGGAAAAACCAGTCGTGCAGGACTTCCTGACGCTGGCCTACCGCACTGAGTTCCCGTGCCCCTCCACAGCCTATTTTCTGTTTGTTTTTGAGACAAGTTCTCACTGTATAAGTCAGCCTGGCCCTGAACTCTATGTAGCCCAGGCTGGCCTTGAAAATCCCAACAATCCTCCTGCCTCCCGCACAGTCCTGCCACATGGCTGTGCATTCACAAAGGCAGTCCTGC
>PVIR01034975.1:0-16749 GCA_004026965.1 Petromus typicus | reverse complement strand
TTTTTTTTTGTTGTTAGGTTTTTTGAGACAGGGCCTTGCTTTGTAGTTCAGGCTGGCCCTGAGATCAGTCTCAAACTCACATCACAGCAATCCTCCTGCCTTTGCCTCCTGAGTGCTGGGATTACAGGCATGTGTCACCATGCCCAGCACTGTGGTATGTGGTACTGATTGTTGCTGGGCCTGAGTCTCCATACCCAGTATTGTATGTGATTGCCAGGGAATCAAACCCGGACCCTTGTGCTTGCAAGACAGGCACCAGAACCACTGAGCTAACTCCCCGGCCCAAGATCTTTTTGTTCTTAGGTGGCTCTTATGTGTTCACCTCACACACACTTAATGCTGGCAACTTATAACTTCTTCTTTATTGTTAAAATTTTGTTATTTTTAAATGCCATAGAAGTGAAATCAAACAGTGTCCTTTTGAGAATGGCACATTTTTGCTTATCATTCTACCTAAGCAATAGTCCAGGTTTTGTGCATCTGTAACTCATTCCTCTTCATTGTTTACTAATATTCTATAGTATTTTATTATATAGGTGTCAGCATCCATCCTTTGAAAGACTTGTATTGTAGAAAGATTTTGGCTATTACAAATAAAGCTGACTTAAAGATTTTTGTACAGGTCTTTAGTATGAATTTCAGTTTTCAATTTTGGGGGATAAATGACTAGGAATATAAATATGAGTTATATGGTAAGTACATGCATGTGGGGTCAACTTCTTTCTAGGGAGGAGAAACTGTTAGATTTCTCTCCAGAGAGGCTTACACCATTTTGAATTTACACCAGAAACATATGAATAATCCAGTTTTGCTGTGTCTTTCTTGGAAATGATGATGTCAGTATGTTTTTAATTTTGGTCATTTGATAGTATATAGTGAGTATGTGATATTCAGAACTGGCTTCATTCATAACTGACACACTGTTTTTAAGGTTTAGTTATGTTCCAGAAGGGACCAGTACTTCATCACTTTTTTGTCACCAAATAATGTATTATTGTGTGGATATAGTACATCTTGTTTATTCAGTCATGAATTAATAATGGAATATACTTAATAGTAAGAAACTAGCTTTCAGAATTTTTCTTATTATAATACTATTTTCCAAAATAGCCTCTATATTTAAAAGTGATATGCCCTATATTAGATGCTTTATGTATATTTTTCTCACAGGAGTTACATTACACTACCAGGATCTGGGACATGATGGACATATTGGAAATTCATATATTAATCTTACAGAAAATATAATGCTATCAGAGAAATATTTAACGGGGTTAAATCTGTGTTGAAAACCAAATTTCAGTCTACAGCCCTACTAGTCCAAATGGGCTCAATCTTGTCTGAACAGCAAATTTTAATATGCTAAATTTCCTGCAGAGTCTATCACAAACCTCTTTGCATAAATTAGATTAACTCACACCATTGGCCTGCTTGTCTTAATGAGGAATTTGCGATTGCCAGACCTGAGTTCCTATCTAAGTCATCTTTGCAGATAAGAAATTAAGATTCATTCATTCACTACACAAATATTTATTGAGAGCCTAATATGTGTTGGGCCTGCAATAGGTGCTGTGATTCAGAAAGGCTAATTAACTGAGCTGAGGTCACAAATTTAGCAAGAGCAATGATTAAATACTACATTGCATATTGAAAGTAAAATTTTATCTTTAATACTTATTTTCTCTGGATCCTTATTAAAGTGGTTCAGGAAAAATATGTTAGACTTAAAGTACTTCTTAGTGATCTTTAACATTTTTTACATAAGTGAACAAATTTTCTGTTTAGCCTGTCAAATACATCACATTACTATTTACCTTTTTCTGGAACAGAATCCAACAGCTAAGTCACCTGAAATGGTGGCTTCTTCTTGTAAGTTTTGCCCAACCTCATTATGTATTGCTGGAATACAGATGCTAAGCATAATATATCATGAAGTCACTAATAAACTTCAGTCCCTCCTTTACTGCCATCTCCCATTCCCCACTGTCAATGACTAATTTATCTCAAGCAGCAATATGCATAAGTTGCCTTGGAAAAAGTGGGACGTACCAGTATCAGTCATTGCATGGACGAGTTATAGCCAGCTCTATCATGGAAGAGAACGGATGATTACAATCAATAATCAATCAAAGAGCCAGTGACAGTAATCATACATCACCTTCTACTGTAAAATCTGCACTCAAAGCTTAATATTGCTAAATCCAATTTGCGGCCATGTTGGTGTTCTGCCACTGTTCCAAATCTGCCTTTGGTTTGAAACAAGCCTACATTGCAGAATATCTCTACCTGGGCTTCCAGCCTTTCAGAAGAGTTATTCACAAGCATGAATGTGAGATGAGTAAAGAGCAACTGTTTTTGTTCTTGCCTGAGTCCTTATTGCTCTTACACAGTTACCCTGTTTTGTGTGCAGCTCAGTCTGCACAGAGTGTATCATTCCAGTATAGCTCTCATTAATCAAGAAGGCATTTTGTAAAATTTGTTGGCAGAAATTTTATAACGAGAAGTTATAATCATGTTCAATTTAATATACTGTAGAATAAAAGGGATAGGACTGCAAAATAAAATTAATTGGGAGAAATTGGTAGGATTATTAGAAAGTGAATCTTTTTATAAAATACTAAAATAATTTTTTTTTTTAGACAGGATCTCCCTTTGTAGTTTAGGCTGGCCCTGAACTCACTATGTAGCCCAGGCAAGCCTGAAACTCACAGCAATCCTCTTGCCTCTGCCTCTTGAGTGGTGGGCTTACAAGTGTGAGTTACCACACCCAGCATTGTGGTATGTGATGCCGGGGATCAGACTCAGGACCTTGTGCTTGTCAAGCAGACTCCAGAACCACTGAGCTAAATCCCGGTCCCCTAAAACAATTCTTCAAGGAAGCAATATTAAAGGTACAAAATCCATTGTATTTGAAAGTAAAAGGATATAGTCTGGAGAAATTGATACACGGGAATTTTATAGATTTTACAAACTTTCCCTAATATCCATTATGCCCTAGAAAACATAAACTCCTGCCCTTAAGGACTAAGATGTCTAGGATAAGCAAAAAGCAGACGTGTTTTAAACCCAAAAGTGGGTTTGTCACTGTGAGGGACAAAATGTGAGAGTATTCAAATGCTTTGGGAGCACGGAGGAGATAGTATAAGGGGCTGCAGCAGTGGGGACCCTTCCATGAGAAGGTGGCTGTTAAATCGGGAATGGAGGGGGATGGTGCAGATGCTGTCATAGGCTGAGAGAACAAAAGAGCATGACATTTTCAAGCAACAGTATAGTCTGTGGTTAGAAAGTAGAAGCAAAAGTTGGGAAGAAGGATGGTGGATGGGAGAGGAGAAAAATTGACCCACAAAAGTATGTTGGGGCCACACTGTAGAGCACTCAGATGCCAGGCTGTCCTATAGATGACATAATTAAATAGTTGAAAACTTTAATAAGTGTTTGGTTCTGACCATCAGAGAGGAGAAAAGACCAAAACAGAAAGCAAACTAAATACCAGGTTGTTGCTCCTAATAAGTACATCACGTGGGACAATGTTTTAACTGCCTCCAAGAAAGGACTTCTTAGAGATAAGAACTTCACCAGAGATATCTTTCCCCACAAACCTACTGATTGAGAGAATGACACTGTTATATCAATGTAAGAATGCTCAGTAAATCTCAGAGCATCAGTCCAACGCAAACTTGAATGTCTCTTGGAAAGAGGTAGCCTTCCCTCTAAGTCTCTGATGGAACTCACAATTAAAAAACAAAAATCAAAAAAAAATTGCTGTACTTGATGTAAAACTTAGTTTTGAAATTCCATCTATTCCCAGAATATGCCTCCTTTCTTTGAAGCTGGAGTATTTGTTTTTAATATTGATTTTTGCTCCCCTTCATAGGATCATTTAAATGTTTTGAAAAAGAACTTTGATCCCTCAAGTGACTCCTAAACATTTCCTCTGTGAAGTTTGAGTCTTTTAATATGATCTCTTTTTTAAAATTCGTTATTGCTGACAATTAGGTCCTTTGGAAGAACGAGTTTGATTATTATTTTCCTTGTGTTGGTGTAGCGCCTCTTTGATTTTTACTACCCTTAGGAAGTTAGACAGTGATAGTGAGCGGGTGTAAGAGCTTGAGCTGTTAAAGTATGGGCTTATTGGATTTGATTCTTTTTATAATGGCAAATTTAATCATGGAGGCTGATTTTCCTTCAACTGACTTTCTCCCTATGGCTTTATCTTATCGTGAAAAATCACAGTGTAGAAGACAAATACAAACTAGGAACAATAAACTGCTGTTTTAAATAAATAAATGCAATAATTAGTAAATACATGAATAAAGTAATATTTAAAACTTCATTTACAGTATATTTAGAGTTCGGTGGTAAAAGAATAACTGTTGGGTAGAATTCTGAAATTAATAGCTTTCATGGGTCTAAAATTAGGCTGTGGGTAGGATTTTAGAAATGAACTTTCAAAAAATTATGTTTTCTATTCAGCGATGGGAAATAAACACAGTGCCTGTTGGAGCTGCTGCCCAGAGGCAAACACACAGTTAGCTACAAATCTTCTTCATGGATATAAATATCTCTCAGGGTTTATAACAAGGAGGCTTCCTCATGGTGTAGGGGAGGCAGCTGCAGTCCATAGCCTACCTGCATTTCTAGACCTCCTATAGACATCTCATCTCACTAAGTATTACAGGCCCGGAAAAAAGAAAGAGAATGGAAGTAACACAAAAGCAACGGATTCCTAGAGACAATAGCATATGGCTTCCTACTCTGTGTCACTTATTAGTGTTTACTTTACTCCAGAGAATCTGTAATTATGCCTGATACCGCTTATTCAAAGCTGGTCAATGGGCCTCCTTTTTTCCTAAGTAATCCTCTATACACACACACACACACACACACACACACACACACACACACACACACACCCTTAATGTCCTACTTTTGCTCTCTGATCAAGTACAGAGTCATGAACATTAGGCTTTTTGCTTTCTTCCATTCTTCAGGATTATTCTTTTTTCCCAATAATCCAAATCTTGTGCTTTCTTTGATTTCTACTTCTGGCCAATATACTAAACTCCCTATCCTGCATTCTTTCTGCAAGGAATCCACCTTGGGAAGAGTTCCTATATCTCTAAACAGTTCATTCCTGCATTTAAACAACAGCTGGGGAGCCAGATGTTGTAGAGCACTTCTGTAATCTCAGCACTCTGGAGGCTGAGGCAGGGGTCAATGTGAGGTCGAGGCCAGCCTGAGTGACACAGTGAGACCCTATCTCTAAAAGGAAACATGGAGGTAGAAAGAAGAGAGGGAACAATAAAAGAAAAGCAAAAGATAAGGAAGGAAATAAAGTATGATTGGCTTTGGCAGCATGTTCTCCATGCCCACCAGGCCATTGAACCTCTACATCTGCCTCAGCCGCTGAGAAATCTACTCTTAGCTGCTCTTGCTCACCGCCAACTACTGTCCTGGAACTGGGAATCCTCATGCTATTTCCCGTCTCCCTGCCATTACTGAGTCAGTCATAAAGATACTTTTTATTTGTCACATATTTAAAATCTTATCTACTATGTCCACTTTCTCCTAAAATATTTTTCTCCAGAAATATTTTTTTCCTAAACCTCATCATCTATTACTCTTACAGTAAAATAAGATCACCCACATCTTACATATTATATTTTTTTCATTACATATATTTCATCTAAGAACCTTTTTCTAATGTAATCTGTCAATTTTGTTCCTTTTCTGTTCTGGCTATAGTTTTGACTCTGTGTTTACTACGTAATAAATTCTACCTTGCATTTTGGTTTAATTTGTCTATTTCCTTCCATCCTTCCTTGTCCAGACTGGAAATAATTCAATATACCAAATGAGTTTTTCTAAATTTTATCTATCTTCAGTGGACATTTCAAAGGACCCAGCTCACAACTAATACCTTTGATATACTAATACCTCTCCTGAGAGCTGCTGACCCTATTGCAGTGACCTACTTGAATTAGTATAATTCTTTCTCTAGTAATTTCTTATAAATGTGCACTTTCTTTTAACCTTGACAACAGACTTCTTCATAGCACATGTTATTTATCTTTTTTTGTTTTTCCAAGGAGACTTACAAAGTAACAGACTAGTTTCTGAAAAAAAAATAAGTATACTAATTGTTAAATGAATGAGTGAGTGGTTGGATGTGTGCGTGATGGGTGATAGTGGATGGTCTGTCCACAGAGCTGAGCTTTGCAGCTGCCCTGAAACCAACAAGAATATTAGGAAAAGATTGAAATTAGCCTCTTATTCTTTCCAAGTAGAAAAGTATCTGATTCTTGAGCTTGTCTGTTAATTAGAAATTTGAGTTTGAATGCTGGAACATAAACTAATGTTGAGATTTCTCCCAGATGTGTCTCTAGGACTAATGAGTCCCTGAGAAAAGTTCTCCAAGTTGCTGAAGGAAATACTCTGTCCCAAGTGGTGGTACCCAGCACTTGAAAGTTCCATGTAAACCTGTGAAAAATAAGGTTGACTTACAATTGACAAGTGATCTATTTTACCACCTGCTGATTATAGCTAATAACCATCTGTTGTATCTTTTAAAATGCTTAAGAGATTTTAAGTGCCCGCTCCACAAAAAATGGCAAGTATGTGAGGTAGAACACATGAAAATTAGCTTATTTTAGGTATCCCATAATATATGTATATTTTAAAGCAACCTTGTCCCGTGTTCCTTCCATTGAAGTGCTCACTCGAGGAAGGTAATGTTTCTCTGGGTTTTGAAACTCTATCGTGCATTTCTACTTGATATCCCTCTGTCTTCTTGTAAACATCAGTCACTGTTAGTAGCAAAAAGGCATTTGCTCTTCAGGATCATCACGGCTCTTTACTGAAGAAGAGTTCACAGTGCTGAAGTAGATTCAACATCATTTTGTTCCCTGAAATGAATAGCTGTAGTCAGGTTGAAACATGAAATTACATTGTAATGAGCTGATAATAAGAGGGGTTAGATAATAGTGAAAGAAAATACTTAATCTTTGGGAGAAAATTTTAGGAGATAATTATTTATTAAGGCTGCATTCTTTACCCTTCCATCCAGTGCAGGGATATTAGCATATTTAGTTCCTATCTTCTTTTAGTGTGTAGCACATGGCCTTATTCAATTGAATCATATTCATGTTGATTAAAGAATTAAATCTAAATAAAATAACTCAGGAAATAAATATGTATAGTTCAATCTACTGGGGTATAAAAGGAAAATAAGAATGATGATCTCTGTCAAATTGCTATCTGAGAACTTAGACATGCATTTGAAAATGATGGTGCAATACTAGGCCATATACAATGAAATACTGGGGAGACCCATGAAGTATAATAGTTTTGGAGCTCTTGATACCTTAGACAGATCTTGCATCAAAACTTAAAGAGGTGTGAAATTTCAATGAGCAGAGTAGGTGAAAATAATTTCTTAAAGGAAAACTGTATAAAGTACACAGTACAAATAATAGGCAAGAGTCTGCATGGAAAGTTAAGAATGAAAATGACCCTCATCAGGAATAACAAGTCAGAGTGAGAATCTGTGAAGAGGAGTTTCTCTGAATGGTACATCTGGCTTTTGGTAGGGAGGCCTGAGAACCGGTTCTGAATGTGTAGGCTTGACTTTCTAGAGAATGATCAGGATTTCTAGGACTCTGATCTTTAAATGTGCATGGCTAGAGGTAAACTTGTGATCTTTTCTGTCCATTGAGAATTAACTTGGGTGTAGTACAGACATTTTCCCATATACACTGTATAGTGGCTATTTTGCACATAATGGAGCCAGGATAAGAGTAGATTTGTATGAGAGTGTGTGAGTTGGAGAGGAAAGAGAAGTAAAGAAAAAACTCCTCCTACAGCATTTGAAGAGTTGTCCTGTGTGTATCTGAGAAAAGAGGTTCCTAATGCTTCTGGTTTGAGGAATAACTAAATTAAAAGAGATAAATGGATATGAATATTAATAGAAATAATGTCACTGGAGCTGACATGTCTGAGTCCTCAGGATATAGAAGCAGAGTAGGTGAGGTGCTCTGACTGAGCTGACTGTCTGAGTCCTCAGGATATAGAAGTAAATTTACCTCTTATAAAGCAATCTGTGGGTCTCAGTATTCTCCTTTCTTGTTTCAGGTCTACCTCCAACATAGACCATGGGAAGCAAAAGAAAAGTTGAGGTGGGAGGGAAAGCTATCAGACAAGATAACACCCATGGGGGGGCAGATTGATGTCACGCATTTTCAACTTTTGATTTTCTTAATATACAGTGAGCCTTTCTAAGCAGTCCTGTTAGGACTCTATAAATTCTATAAGTTGAATTAATTCATTAAATCTATCACTGTGATTTCCTCTTTTATTTTAGATGCGTTAGTTTCATAACTGTAGAAAAATTCCCACGGGATTCAGAAAACACTGGTTGTGTTATGCCCAGATCGCAAGGTCCCCAAAGAACACCAAGAGCCATCTCCGATGCAAGCACATGAGGGTTTATTCAAGCTCGAGCAGGGACTCCCAACACCGAGATGAAAGAGCCCCGAGCCCCGGGAGGGTCAGGTTTTTATGGTGGGAATTGTGGGGTGGTGGAAGTTTCAAGGCATAGGGTCATCGGATAGGCCAAGGTTTTGAAAAGAGTATAGGGCCTTTAGGTATTGGCTAGCCAGGGTATTCTTTGTCACAAGGAGTAGCCTCTTTATCAGGACATGAAGGGAAATAGTCAGCAGTCACAGCCAGAATCTTTAGGTTTAGCCCTATCAGGTAACAGAAGCCTTGCTGCCCTGGCAATTGTCCCTTGCTAGTGACATGTGCTCTGGTTGGGGTTTACTCATGTTTTAAGGAATCTAGGGCATTTCTTGGTATGGGAACTTTAGCTCAAGGCCAGGCCTTTTTAAAAATGGAGTTACGTTAGTCAGGCTGGTCTCTACAGTTGAATCTAATTTTGTGTCTTAAGGTATTCCATGTCAAGATAGCAGAAAATATGAGATAAAGGCAGGAAAACTCAATGATGAGTTTCAGGACTTTCAAAACTCTTGTAGCACTAATGACTGGAAAGTAGAACTTGGAAATAAATTTTAGGATATGAGCCCAGACTCAGTAGATTTGGCCTTCATGCTGTTGGCTTCACAATCTCTGAAGTGTGATTAAACTTCTTTGTAGGAATCCTGTATATTTCTCCACTTATATCATCTATGATTTCTCTAAAACATTTTATCACACTGTTATACTCATTATATGAATGTGTGCGTGTGTGTGTGTGTGTGTGTGTGTGTGTGAAGATGATGGGTACAAAATGAAGAATAATATCAGTATAGAAATATGATCAAGAGCCAAGTCAAACCCTAATCTTGTTTACAGCTAAAAACATCTTTGATTTTAATTATGCACACGCATGTTGTGGTAAACAGGGGAAGGGGACATAACTAGAACTTTTGCATTATGTTCTAATCTTTTGTGAGTCCCAGGCACATGGTGAAATAATTAATAATTAGGCAGAAATGAGACTTAGAGAAGCTGAGCTTGGGCCTGATCCATGCTATTCTGGGCAGCAAGGACCCCAGACTCTAGCCTATCATACCTTTTATTATCTACATTCCAAAAGACTTGGAAAGCTGGGGAGACACCAACAATAGTCTTAGAGAAGTTATGTAGATGAAAATCCTGCAGGGCAGGGCAGATGTCAGCAATAATAGTCCTTGAGAAGTTAGACAGATTAGGTGCAGTTCTGCCCTGAAGCATCACAGCATGTGGGACCATTGAGTCCTCTTGCTACCAGAAATGAAGAGAAGAGTCAAGTCCAAAGTAACCATCTGCAGGCAGGAAAGGCTGGTCAATTTGGACCCTATAGTTCCCAAACAGGATGGTTCCCAAGATATGTGAACTCTACTCATCTATTATGTGCTTTTTAACTGGGTTTTTATTAAAGTAACAGTACCACTTATTTAAAGGAAATAAATTAGTGACAGTTCTATAAATCAGGATGCCTTTGGAGATTTTAGGCATATTTCTCTGTTGTTGTAAGGGGAAACTTTGGTGCTCTATTTATTTTCTAATACACTGATTATTTATTATGAGTTTGGCCCCAGAGTGAGTTTTCAAGTTTTCTGAGAGACCGTCTTTCCTTATGATAGTCCTGTCCTGTAAGTTGCTGCTTGTGCCGTGTTGTGGCTGAAACCTGGAAAAAGGAGTGCAGTAGATGTCTTCAGGAGAGGGAGCTTGATAATGGGCTGTCCACGTGAAGATCGCTGAGCTGCAGTCCTAGAGGTGTTGGAGCTGACAGTGTTTCCTTCTGGAAAATATGGAACAGTGGTTAGTTGGAAGTCTCAAACTAGTTCTGAGCTGTGTTTTATTGTGCTAAAAGCCTTTCTGAAGGCATGGTTTCCTTTACCCCTCGCAGCTATACACTAAGTTAAGTAGAGCTGAAGTGTCTACTCCACAGAGGACAGTAAGTGGCTCAGATTCCTGCAACTTACCTGTGTACTGTGAAGTGACCACGGAGAAGCCAGGAAAGGGCACTAGAGCTTAAACCCTCCTCTGCAGTCTTCCTCCGCCAGTTTCAAGTTTGTGCTTTTCTATAGCCACATGGTCTTCTCCTTCCACTCTGCTGAATTACACCAAGTAATCTAATCTGTAAAGACAATTTTAGTGGCATTTTCTCATTACCCTTTATAATATTGGTTCTGTCTTTAGTACCAAAATCCATCATCCCCATCATCATTACCATCACCATCATCATCATCTTCTTCTTCTTCTATGGATTAATATACTTCTGTTTTCTAAATGATAAAGGATAAGTTTTATAAACTTCAGAACACCACGTGTGGATTGTACTCCTAAATTCTCTGTGTTGTGACTCTATTTACTTTGAAAAGTAACATTCTTCCTTTGAGTGTCTTTTTTTCTGAGCACTGGAAGAAGAAAGGCATGAATAAATAAACAAAGGCGCCTTTCTATTCTTAATGTTTTATAAGGCTCAGGCTTCAGGTTTTCTTCTGTATGGGAAAAAAATAGAGAACTTCTTTGGGGCTTAATCTTTGCTAAGTAGCCAAGAGTCCATCATTTAGTCTTGATTTTCTTCATAAATAGTGTTAATAGCTCTCAGATTCATGGAGCCTTGTCCCTTTCCAATTGTACAAATGAGATAGTGGCTTTGGTCTTATATCTACAACTTCTGAACAAGTCTAAATGCAACACTGGGAAAAAAGGAGAATAGTTTAAAAGTTTCAATGAGCTTTTTACCTCTAAAATGATGTATGTATTTTTAATATAGAGTTGTACTTTATATGCATTTTTAATATTACCCTTGTACTGAAATGAGGCATTCCAGGACCTATATAGCTATATTCAGATAGCCTCTGAAGTAAAACTGCAACAAAATGAAGTTTTTACTGTAGAGTAACCTACCTCTCATCTTGTATATAACCTCTGAAACTGAAAAACTTTAAAAATATTTACCTTACTGTCATTTCACTCAAAAAATTTGAAAGAATGAGTGAGCCTACATGTTTAACAAGGGCTGATTTAGAGTACTTGATACACAACTATTTTAAAGTTTCAATAAATTTTTAAAAATGAAATGTCAGTAGAAGTTATTTAAATTCAACCTAGAAGTGCAATGTCTAACCATAAATTTAGAGTAGCTGTTTGCAACCATATGCACTGTAGAATTTGTATTTTAAAAATGACTATGAAACATTCCGAAGAACCGGGGGGCGGGGGCTCTGTGCTGTGTAGTTTGAAACGCTAATCTAAAATAACATGGAAACATTGAAGAGCAACTCTAAAAGGACTTTAGGGTTGTTATGAGGTGGCAAATAAACATGCTGTGAGTGTTCATCCTGAAAAAGTAATAGAGAGTTATGATAAATGCCACTGATATTTGAAGTTATTCCAAAAAGAGCTGGTTTTAGTATTTTATAGTGATGTGAATTCAACCTAGAGATTAAGATCAAGTGAGGGAGATTTTACTTCAGTATAGAACTGGACTGGTCAGAGTGGTGAGGAAAGCTGAATTTCTTGTCCAAGAGAGGGTAGCCAGAGTAAATCAGATCATCCCGTGGAAGAGGAATACAGTGCCTGGTGCCTAGTTATAAATTTTCTGGTAGCTGTATTTATGAAAAGTAAAAGTTGATGAAGTGAATTATATTGTATACGATAGTATTTAGTGTGATCTATTTAAAATGTGTAATAGAAAGTAGGGAGATAGATCTTGATAAGATGGAAATGAGATCAAGGATCAGAAGGGAAAGAGGAAGGAAGGGATGAAAAAGAAATTAAAGTGTGCTGTGTATGCGGCAACTCCATGGAGGAGCATCAACAATATGTGTGACAAAAAATATTTATTATGGAAAATTCAAACAGAAAAGCAGAACAATGGTATTTTAGCATAAACCCTACAGGTAGTTGTTAATGGGAGATTCTGCTCAGTTTTCAAAATCTAAGGCGGATATGGGGTTACTGTTAAGGTTTACAGCTCACCTCTGTTTGGCCCAGCAATGTTGGATGAGCTGGAGAGCGACCGGGGCATGTGACTGCTGTTGGGCAGTGCAACTTCAGAGTCCGAAATCAGAAAGCCAGCCCTGAGAGGCTCAGATTCAAGCAAATACTGTTATCTGAGCAGCCCAGAAATGAAAGAGATATGACAAATCAAAATGGAAAGCTGCCCTTGACCTTTCCCTCACAGCAAGGTAGGGCGGGAGGGACAGAGCTGGACCTGAGTCCCGAGCCCCTAGCCGGCTGCAGGGCTGGAGTCTGGCGGGCTCTCCTGGCCACTGTACACCTGAGGACGGCACAGCCTACTTCTGCAGGGCAGAAGACTGCGATCTGCAGCAGTTCTCTTCCAGCTGTTGTAGGTCACGATTTTTGATGAATGCTGTATAGCTGTCTCTAGAGAAAAACTGTCTCAAATTCAGAGTGTGGTAGTCACCGGGTTCCAAAACATGAATACAGGTCGGTGGAGCTGTGATGAGCTAACATGACTGCTGATGGAGCCGACCGTGATACCTGTGAACAATTCCTTTCCACTTGTCCTTTTTTTTCTTGGCGCAGGGGTGGGGGGTTGCTCAGAGGATAAGGGAAGGGAAGAGGAAAAGAATACACGCGTCTTCCCCCTCCCCACATAGCCTTCAACGGTTTGAACATCACCTGTTTCCCTTTACTCTACAAGTTACTTAACTTTTCTCCCGGCTGTTGGAGGACTTCTTTCCTCTGCCCCTGATGTTCTCACCTTGTCCTGCTGAGGAACGAGCTCCCGGTGATAACTGAATTGAAGCCCTGAATGTTTTGACACCAGCCAAGGAACAAGCAGGTCATTTTAGTCTATTTTTAACGTCATCCCCATCAGCATTTCCTTCCAGTCCTTTTCTTCTTCTTGTGGCAGCACAAGACACAGCTGTCCTGCTGTCTGCATCCCGTAGTGCTAAATGCCAGCGATCACACAGGTCACGCTTTCTATCAAGAACAATCGACTCAGCATGCCCGGCCTGAGTTCCCTGCCCCAGCTCTTACTCTCTTTGGCAGTTTTTCTGTGCACAAAAAGGATTCAGAACAGGGAACAGAGAGAAAGTTTGTGAGGTTTTAGTCCCCTGTGCACTAAGCTTGCCAAAACATTTGAAATATATATGTACACATTTTCTATTTTCTGAAAAAAAAAAAAAAGGAACTTTACCTTCTTGGACTGACTGGCTGGAAAAGTTAAGAGCTTGGCAACAAGTAGCAGTTTTCCACTTCAGTTATTTATCATTATAAGTACCCATTAAGCCTAATGAAAATGAGGTTATTGGGAGTGATACTGTGCTGTATTTTGCCTTAGCAATTGCCACAGCAGCTCAGGTTGGAGACAGAACAATTAGGAACTGTTTTAAGAACATTTAGCTGTTCAAAGCCATGTGATAAGTAAAGAAAGAATTCTAAGAAACTGACAGCACACTCTGTGCAGAGAAATGAAGCTGTTCAGTTGGAGAGGGGAAGCCAGGCCTCTTTCATTCCCTCATGTAAATACCATCCAGTGGTGTCTGGTGGAAAGAATTAAATTCTTGAATTTAGCAACCTCTGTCTTGGCAATAAGTAGCTTTTCTAGTATTTCTTACCAATGTTCATGTGTTACCAAGTTGGAAATGGAAGTGACTCCCTGAAGCATGTGAGTAATATTTAGGCACAGTGTATTGTGTAAGTGGATAGAAGAGCAAATGCTATGGATATCAGGGCTTTTCTGCTCTGTAGTGTCACTTGGGAGCTGGTGAAAGTATACATTCCCTTGGATACTTTTATGTCTGTGGAGCAATGACAGAGTGGCTTTTTCAAATGGCTCTAACAGCCACAATAGCACATGGGTGATATTTGGGCCTAGTCCCTTATTTTGCAGAAAGAAAAATTGAACAAAGCTAAATAAATTTCATGTCAAGAAAAACAAAAACCCAAGTGAAATGAAAGGCTGAAACTGGAATCCAGGTATCTCAAATATTTGTTGCAACCTCTTTCTACCATGTTTTTTTTTTTTTTTTTTTTTTTTTCCATTTTTCCTTTGGGCTGTTGCATGGCCGGTCCACATGCTATGTGTGCCTGTTAGGTGGATGTGAACTGCATGGAGTGTGGGGAAAGAATGCCAATAAAAGATGGTCTTGATGACTCAACAGCTCACAGAGAATCAAATTCCAAACCTACTGGAACATGGAACAGCTAATAGAAATGTGTTCAGAGCCTGGGTGCACCTTCAGGTCTGCACAGTGATAAAGCACTATATCTTGGCTATTACAGTTTATGGTTGGAAGATACAAACTCGACTACTTAATTAGGTAATGTAGTTTCCCCTGAATAAATAGATAAGCTTAGAATCTGTATAAAACAATGACAAAATATCAGGTTGCTTATATTGAAATGGCTATAACCTTGGGTTCTCATTGAAAACATTCAGTTGCAAGTGTGGACTGATTTTATCTCTGGCCTCTTGGCCGACTTAGCAAGCTGCAGCAGGGCTGACTGGTACTGGCACTCAACTGTGCAGTGTTATATATTAGCAGGACTTTTTAAAATTATGCTTGACCTTGTGAGTAAAGTTGTTACTGCTCTCATGGAGTCCCTGTAAATTGGGAAAGACAGGGAAAGATATGTTCGGAAATCGCTGCTAGATACATGCTAGATTCTAGTCGATTTATTCCACTTCCTTCCTCCTTCTTTGAATACCTCATTGCATCCAACTTCTAGTTAGTAAATATCTATTCATAAAGCTCTATTAGAAGTGTGGATGGTAGTGAGATAAATGCTTCATACAGGATAGTCATACTCCAGTAGGATAAAGCCACTGAAAAAATAATTGCTTGAACCTTCAGATGACTTATTTGGACTTTTGGAAGATTAGTGATGGGATATTTTCTCTGAGCTGGAAGCTTTCTAAGGCTTCACAGTGGAAACAGAAATTTACAGTGTCCATTGATAGTTGTACACTGAAGGACTATAAAAATAAAAGGAAAAGTATTTTAAAATAAAGGAACAGCATAGGCCAAAAAAGTAAAGTAAATGTGTTGAAAGCATTTAGTGATTTAAATATTAAAGGATTTAATTTTTACAATAAAGTTCCAGATAGTAAACATTTTAAACTTTTCACTTATACTATTTTAAGGGCTAGGGATTTAGCTCAGTGTTTCATACACTAGCCTCACAAGCACAAGGTCCCAAGTTCAATCCCTGGTACCCCCCCCCCCCAAAAAAAATCTCAAAGATAACTAGTCAAATCTGGCCTTGTTCCAATAAAATGTTACCAAAACAGACACCAGATTAGACTCAGCCTTTTGAGCTATAACTGCTGACTCTAGGCTTGATTTGAGAAAGAAGGAAAAGGAAGAGTATCCTAAGAGGGAAGATTGGATCAGAATATCTGGAGCCTTCAGCAGCTAATTTCTCACCTTCTCTGTTAACAATTCCTGGCTTACTCTTTATTGCGAGTGGGAACTCATTGAGCTTGAAAGAAAGTTACTTTGCTTTCACAGAAGTAACTTCTATAAAGATAAAGGAAATAGGTTATTACAGAGACTTCTATTTCCAAAATTGCACTAGTGGGATAGGAATCAGGAGTTCAGTATCCAAGAATCCCCAGCCAAGTCCTTGGCTGCCTTAGAAGATCCTGACATTACTCTGCTTGACATTTCAGCAGACTTCGTGCTTCAGTGGTGTATTTGGGGGCTTTAAATTATGCATAAGTTTCATGTTTGCAGATAGGATACAAATAATTTGGTTAACATATTTCCAGTGAAGTCTCTGGTTTCATGTAATTAGTTCTATGAAAGGTGGCAGCAAATGTTTGAGATTTTGAGAGACTTTTGGGAAACATTCCTCACTGATTTAATTTTATTTGGACCTAGGTGTCCCTGTGTTTCATTTTTCCAAGTCATATTTCCCTTTTCCTCTTACAGGAAATCACTCTTGGATTGCTGAAATGTGAATTGTGATTATCGAGCACGATGGATAGGACTCTAAATATGCTTTGCTACAGACCTCACAAAAATGAACGTTCAGTGGGAGCTAGGAAAAATCCTCTCTTTGATGCATTTTATTTACCCTCCCCCCGACACTGTCTCTCTAGACATCCACTTTTGCCAGTAGTAGTGCTCTGTCTCAGTGCTCCTATTTGCTCCCTTGTCTAGGTACTTAGCTCTTAGACATAGTACATTGTTTGCTCATAAGCAAATTTGTTTCTTCTGTAACTTTATCCTTCTACCTCTGTCCTGAAGATCTTGCAGAAAGACTTATAATTTATAAGCCACA
>PVIR01034974.1:0-16801 GCA_004026965.1 Petromus typicus | reverse complement strand
AGCTCAGCCTCAAACTCACATCACAATCCTCCTGCCTCTGCCTCCCGAGTGCTGGGATTACAGGCATGAGCCACCACGCCCGGCACTGTGGTATGTGGTACTGGTTGCTGCTGGGTGTGGGTCTCCACACCCAGTATTGTTATGTGGTTACCGGGGAATCGAACCCGGGCCCTTGCGCTTGCAAGACAGGCGCCGGAACTACTGAGCTAACTCCCCGGCCCATGAATATCCTTGGTTTTAGCCATGAAGTCAGAAGACTGAACTCGTCTGTACAACACCACAGTCTTTACATTTAATCACTGTATGCTGTCATGCCAAATACTGAAAACTAATTTTCCACCCTAAAATGACAAGCATTTCATCTGAGGAGCCTCATACTGTATTTTCAGTGATTTTCTTTTCCACCAGGCCTCCCCAACAAGAAGATCATTTTGTTTATGCAAATTGATTTTTCCATTCTAAGGTTGTTTTTCCTTCCTAAATCCTCATTTCCAGCTGCTCTGGGTCAGGGGTAAAGACAGAGGTTTCCAACAAGCCTTTTGGCACTACAGAGCTGAGAGCCATCTGTTTGGCTGGAGGCTATTCACCGTGGGCCCAGCACGGAGCACGTTTCTGACCAGTAGTTGATAATTTGATAGCTCATCATTACCCAATAAATATGCTAATCATCACCCCTGAAGTGGGACTAAAACAGTAATTTGGTTGCAGAGCATCTAGTACATGTCCAGGAGACAGAGAATGAGTGCAGTGCAGCCTTAACTTTATGAAACTGTCATTTTGTTATTTATCTCATTCCATTTGCAACCACACTCTGATCTACCCAGGATCTTGCTTGGGAGATTAAGCAATACTGCCTGTGATCTAGTAAATAAGCACACTGTCAGTTTTCCTGACTTGCTATCATTTTACCCAGTCCCATTGAGCTTCATGAGGATGAGTTTTCTTCTTCAATAGCTCTAATAGATTACTCTAGAAATCTAAGAAAGAATAATGAAAGAGAAGGACCAAGCATAGATACACTCACCTCTCAATCCTTAACCATCTGAATAGGTGCCTTCCACTTTCATCAAGTCTTAACATTAGGTTTTATAATCTATTGAGCCACTAAGCTGTAATTCATTCAAAACAATCATCAGTTGGAATCAAAGTAGGGCTCATCTTCTGATCTCTACCCTTTACATATAAAGGAATCTAATCCGTGGAGTATCATGAAGTCTGGAGGCCACAGGTCATGTATTCACAAGTGAGACCACAATGTGGAGTGAGGAAAGTTGGTCTTCCAAGGAGCGTGATGACTCACGTACATTTCTAAATGAATGTATGTCATAAAGTCTGTAGGGTGAAATAAAATCAAATGAGAAGTGTAATGGCTAAATGTGACCCACACTTAATAAAATGTAATTGATTCCCTTGGCCTCAGAGACATTCAACAATTTCTAGAAAAGGAAAATTCTTGGAGAAACTTCTCTCTCAACCACTATGTAAGCTCACTCTCCAGCCCCCACTCCCATACTCCTATTGGTCTGCAATAAAATCAATAAAAGCAATTATCTTTTAACTTTTTAAAAGATAGAATTGTGTGCTTATTTACTTTTCGCCAAGTCCCTTTTCTGCTTGTTGGAGGGATTATTTTTTGAAAAAGTGTAGTACAGAGAGAACATGACTCTCATAAATCAAAGACTAGTTTAGGGAAATAAAAAGGGAGACTGTGATTATCAAGAAAAGAAGTTCCCTGTGTGGTTAGATTTCTCAGCTATTCATCTGTTAGCTGGATAATTAGTTGGACAGCAACAATGTAAAACAGAGAAATGTCTTGGGAAACGAGGACACTAGGACATCACCACCATGTTAACAACAGACCCTTAGGAAGGATCACGTGGTCACAGTGAAAGGAACTCTAACAGCACGAGAAGCTGCCCATGTACAGTCACCGTCTGTTCCACGCTTTTGTACACAGTGTCCCCCACATCAAGTAAAAGGGTGGCCTGGCCCTGCCCTCCACCCACTGTTCCAGACAGAAGGGGAAGTGTAGATGACAGGAAGTAATGCTGGGCATGTTCCCCTGTCCAGCACAGATGTCTGAAAACAGCTGTGGAGGCTTTGGCTCCTAGGATCTCCATATCTTCCTTTGGCTCCCCATTATGCCTTCTTCCCCTCTATTATAATTTAGATCTAACACATCTGCTAAAAGTCTCAGATGTTTAGAGGTGGGGCTTTGGAAGCAGATTGGATCACTGTAGTGCTATGTTCATTAGCAGTATAGTCCATTGATCAATTCATATTGTATGTTCTGTCAGGCAATCTGGTAAGAAGAAGTGAGTCACTGAGAGTGCGACACACATGCATTCTGGTCTCTGGCTCTTTTTTCAGTCTCTTCTTCCTGGTTGCCATGGTTGCTCTGTCTGTCTCAGCCATACATTCTAACACACCACTTCTGCTTTGGAGCAAGCCATGGACTGACCCCTCTGAAACCTTGTAGCAAAATAAGTACTCCTTTTTAAACTATGTTTGTTAGATACTTTTTTAAAATAATGGAGTAGTGACTAAAACATCCTTCACTCCCTGTCTCCTCAGCTTTTCTACACCTTTTAATTTTGACCAAGTCCAAACCTAAAAACGTTGCATAAATATTGCCCAAGACATTGAAATGAATTCAGTAGACTGCTCATCTGGCACATTCTGTCTGTGTGCAGCTTGGACACACACATGTAACTCCAGTACACCACAGATACATTCTTTTCCTGAAATTTGGATATTTTATTCCAAATATAAAAACACTTATTTCTTGAGAATATGGATATTTTTGCATAGACTCAATTCAGCAAGTGAATGCAGGAAATTAAGAGTGAGATAAAGCACACACTCTACACTGGCATTGCACCAGGTGTCCCAATGACATATTTGCACTTTTGAGTGGGTGTGTGTTGAACCAGGACTCGATCCCAGGTTGCAAACAGCGTTTAATTTTCTTGCCTCTTTGGAACCATTAGTCTGGACAGGATTTCATGATGTTAACTTATTTTGAGAGGCACAGAATGGTTGTTTTGTACGTTGTTCTTTAATTTAGGTCTGTCTGATAGTCTGGTTATAATGTAGTTCAAGTAACACATGAAGTTGTAAAGTGACAGTTTGTCTCTCTTGGCACTCCAGAGATGTGTGACATGAATTTGTCCTATTAGTGATGATATCGTGGGTCCCATGAGTGAAATGTTTTTGACTTTAAGAACAGTGACCTGTGTGTGGACAACATTGATAGTGTATAAAGCTTTTGTTCCCAAAAGCCTCAGGGAGTGGATTAGTGCAAATTCCTCTCTTTTTTTCTCCTACCGATGGTCACTGAGTGTGTCTACATAGTTAGATCTGGAATTTAATTACATGTTCACCCAAGTCTGCCCTATCTGGTTAAGTCCTCTCAGTTTAGTACACACTGTGAGCCCATCCACTTATTCTGAAACTATTTCCGTCCTATTTTAATGTGTGCAGATGTGAAGAACAACTCACATTCACCTTTGCAACTGGGCCATGATGACAGAGGAGGCTCCAGAGAAGGCCACAGATGTTTTGTCACCGCTATCCTGAGTCACCACAGATGCAAAGAAACGTGATCCACCCTGGGCAATTCCCATAGGAAACAACTGCTCTGAGAAAGACTCAGCAAAACAGGTGAAAAAGAAAACTCCTAAAATCAAACCAACTCCCAGCCAATACAGGAAGCAAAATGCCCATTCAATCTGCAAGCCACAGCAGGGCAGCCTGCTGACTCTGGAGCAGAATTAATTGCCTGCATCTGGAAAGTCTCCAAACAACCACCTTCATTCCCTTCATTATTGAAAATCTCTGTTGTCACTTCTTAATCAGTGCCTCATTCGTAATTCTACAGACTGTATTTTGGTTGCACATAGGGAGGAATTGGTGCAAATGCCACTTTTACTCAGCAATTATTTTCCACAAGGGTTTAAATTGGAGCTCATAGTTTGGCAAGATTTAGAAATTTCAGTGGCAAAAAAAAAAAAAACCCTCAGGGCTCTCTGAGAAACAGACTCCCAGTAATATTGGGTAGAGCTGCAGAAATTATTTTTCAAGGTCATGAGGATTTGCCCTGCAAATACTAGTCCATCTAGTGAAAGCAACAAGAGCTCTTTTGCTCTCCTTCTCCCTCTCTCTCTCTCTCCCTCTCTCTCTCTCTCTCTCCTTCTCTCTCCCAGCAGCACAAAAATAAAAGAGACCAATAAAGAACTGTGGGCCACAAAGGAGAGCTATCTTTAACATTTATTGGAAAGTTTCTGAGTAGCTTGTTTTCTTACTTGTTTTGGGAACACGACAACACAGGATGAGACTTAGTTTTTCTCCAGACAGTGCATTCATTCTCTAATGCTTTCCTCATCTCTAAAGCCAAATAATTCAAGGTAAGCAGTGAAATATCTTTAGAATCTGGAGCACTATGTCCACAGATCCCGAACACTGTTCAATTAATCAATAAAGATGGTAAAGAGGAATTTTAAGATATTTGCTGTGAGGCTATTATAGGGAAAGCATAAGAAAAAATGTTCAACATCACTGGTCATTCGACAGATGCAGATGAAAATAACAATGACAATCCATCTCACCCAATTAAAAAATGGCTGCTATCAAGAAATCAACTAATATCAAATGCTGGCAGCCTGTGGGGGAGAAAGGAACACTTCTCCAAGGTTGAGGTGGGAATATAAACTGGTGAAACCACTGTGGAAATTTCTCAAAAAAAAAAAAAAACTGTGATTAGAAATCCCATTTGACCTTGTTATTTCTTTTCTGGGTATATACACAAAAGAACTAAAAATATCATACCACAATGACATATGTGCACCCATGTTTATAGCAATTTGTAATAGCTTAATTTTGGAAAAAGCCCAAAAGTTTATCAGCATCTTAGTGGATAAAGATGTGAATTGTTTTTTTAAATAAACAGACTACTATTTAGCTATAAAGAAAGATAAACTTGAGACATTAATAGCTAAATGAGTGCACTTTGAGGCCATATTAACAAGCAAGATAAACAGGACACAGATGTGTAAATATCGTATCATTTCTCTAGTGTGAGAAACTGAAGTCTAAAATGTAAGGTCAAATAGGAAGAAAATCCTCAAAGAGGAAGAAGATCTAGGGAGGAGCAGGTGAAAACAAAGAAAGAAAAGAAAAAAATTAAAGGGAAAATGGAAACAAAGCTTATGTATATACAGGGAATGGACAGATTGAAGGGAGGGCAGGGGAATGGGAAAAATAAGAATCAAAATACATTGTGTACAGGTACACATTCTCAATGAGGAATGTGATCGTAATGTATTTCTAAAATGTATCAATAAACTCTATTTTAAAATAAAAAACTTAAGGTATACCTATAGATGCCTGGTGAAGTAGGAGCTTGTGAAAGGCACTAAATCCCTTTTGATAAACAAAACTGATAATTCAAGGCAATCATTTTTACCTGAGAATCACTATCACTATCCAAGAATAAAACTGCCTGGACTTTGATGTCCAAGTAAAGCTGTTAATGATATATATCTATTTTCTTAAAAATTCTTCTGGGATAGACATCTATAACTTCCCTTTAAAAGAATAAAATTAAAGTAGATGTGATTCTGAGAGCATCAGCAGGTCATGTTCTGTTATATAAAAGAGCACATTTTATTCAGTTGGTATTAACGGAGCACCTGTGTGGGTTGTGCTGGAAAAGGTTATTTGGCAAGGGCCAGACACCTGGACCTTGTTAGCCACTCAGCCAGAGTCACCCCTGTGGCTTTAAGTCCTCCAGGGCTCCTCGCTGGACACTAACCATAAGCCCACACCCTTATCCATGGTATTTGGGAGCCCCTGAGTGACTCTGATTTTTATCAGCTTCCTTTTTCATGATCCACTATCCTTCAAAAGTCTGCAATGCTCCATCTATGCAGAATTTCTCTGAGTTTCTAAACTATCCATCTGTCTCCAGGACTTGTGAATCTGCTTGTTCTATGCTTAGGTAATACCATCCTTACACACCTGGGCTTCAGAGACCCTCCCTGCCTGGTTATTCTAGTTCTCCATGAAACTGGTCTCTTCACAGCACATCTCAGCATCTTTGACCTTGCTCAGTCCTCTTCCTCACAACCAGTAAAAGAACTTACAATTCTCATTTACTACAGTGTATTAAGTCTTTTTAATAGAACACAATAACTATTTATTCAAATTAAAAAGCCAAATAAAACATTATAAAATATGGAGGTCGTGTTGTATACACAACGCTGGATTTTGCTCAGTCCCTTAAGTACTTCTACCTTACATTTAAGTACTGAGTCTCAAGTTTGATGTTCTTTTGTCAGACCAAAACTTCTTCAAGGTTAGGGGTTTGGCCTTTGAGAGCTCCATCCTCCTGTACTACATATTGATTTTTTTTTTAAATGCTGAATATTGTCAAAAAGAAAAGGAGAAAGGCAATTATTTTAATTTGAAAAAGTACCCACCAGCCAGGTGTGGCACGATATTGTTGCCCCAGGACCCTGAGAAATCTTACAGAGGAGAATCCCAACTTCAAACCCAGCCAGAGCAACTGAGTGACTTAGCATGAGCCTGTCTCAATGTGGATAAAAATCCCGAAAGGACAAGGGGTGTAGTTCAATGTAAAGTCACGGCATATAGTTCTCTGTGCCACAAAAACAAACGAGCAAAAGTTCAGTTATGAAAGGGATAATGGTGACACCAATTCGGAGCCACTGTTCAAATGTCAGCCTCTCACACAGGCTTTCTGATCACTTGGTCTGAAACAGCACTCCTTTTGTTCTGTTTTATTTTCTTCACAGCTCTTACCACTAAGGAATGAACAATACATCATCTAACTGTCTGTTCACATCCTGTCCATCTTCCTTCATTAGAATGTCAGTTCCTTCAAAGTAGCAATTTTCTCTCCTTCACTGCTATGCACCCATCACTGAGGGGAGTTCCTGGCCCATTTCACCTCTTCAACAAATATAGGTGGAACAAGTGAGGGAGGCAAGGGGAGAGAGAGACAGAGGGAGTCTGAGGACGCTTGTCACCAAACGGACAGCATGTTTCCTGCAAAGCCTCAAGGAGGGGGCACGTGAGCTTGCTGTCCAGGCTTGTAGTCATAGTACACCATTTTCATGGTTAATTCGGAGCAGAGCAGTGCTGTCAAGTGTTTGAGGGAGTGTGGAAGCGGGATCGGAGAATTCTCCACTGGGCAGCTCCTAAGCCACGGGAAGCCAAAGCTGAGGAAGTGAGAGACAAGCTCTCCCCTGAGCTCTAGCAAAGATCTGCGGAATAAGGAAGCCAGATGGCCCGCCTTAATAAAGGGTGCCTCTCAATGACATATTTTTTCCTTCTAGTACTCACCTTGGTAAAAGGTGATTTTTCCTTCTGAATAAATCTCTTTGAGGTCTCTGTTTCCAGCCTCAACCTTGCTCAGCAGCAGGACATTCACCTTCTGTTTTCTTGTTGGCGTTTTATGAGGCAGGAGTGAGGAGTCCCGGCAGCCTAAGGGTGCCATTTTGGGCCATAAGAGAAGAGACATGTTTCAAAGATGAGGTACAAATCCCACTTACACTAGCAGCGTGGCCATAGGAGAGAGCACCTAAACTGCCGCATTTACTCTGGAAACATCTGCCACCTTCCAATAACCCACTCTCCTGCCAGGACGTTCTCTGCAGGATGCCCCAGAACCGCTCCCTGCTGCCCATTCAGGGAGATGTGAGAAAAAGAGGGAACTACTCTGAGTTGCAAAGTAACTGAGGAACCCGCACAGCCTGGATCAGCATCACAGATTCAGTTCCTTTCTTAGGTCATACAGCTCTAAGTATTTTGAAAAGGAAAAAATTCAAACAGGATTTAGAATTATAAGTAAAAGTAGCTACTTGTGGCTTCACAACCTTGGCTCAGATATTGCTTTGTCTGGTTTATTCTGATCCAACTCCTTGACCCTCATAGTGCTGTCCCTGGACTTGGAACATCTACAGGAGTGAAAGAACGATCAGTTATAGAAATCCCCCACCCCCATGCCAGAGATCCTGAATCAGAAACCCTAAAGAGGGGACCCAGAATTATTTTTTAAAAATTTTTATCAATATAGCAAACATTAAAAACAATATCAAGACCTTAATCCACACCGACAGTTGTTGAGAATGCATTTCATCACATTGCTCCACCTTACTATACAGTATAAACAATATTCAAATATATGATCAAACCAGGATTGGATACTTTGGCAAACTCTTGGTTTGAATGCAAGTTCATGTTTGAGAACCAGAGGTGTAAATGGGGCAACTCGCCTGGGTCCTGCCTGCATGCATGAGGGTGCCTCTCTTTCCCCTAACAATGCCCAGGTTCCCAGGGACTCTAATGCCACCCAAATTAGCAACAAGACAAATGATTTTGTTAAGCCAACCAACTCATTCTGTTTTTAAGACCTCAATAAGTGCTACAACCGAGCACCTGAGCAGATCAAAAGGAAAAAGAGATGTGTACAGATTTTGCTGGAAAAGAGACACTGTCATTTAGGAGGCAGCATAGGGGCATAGTCCTTTGGAGACCATAAAGGAGACTGGGCAAGGTACCAAAGAGGAAAGGCTAAAGACTGAAAAACAACTAGGGATCACTGACACCACTGGTGTAGGCTACACCCTGACTGGCATCAATCTCACTGTGGAAAAAGCCAGTGGCCTGCATAAGTCACCTACACCTGCTTTGAACCATCCCCTGTGATCAAGTCTGAGAACTCTGGCAACCCATTCTGAGTACAAAAAGTAGGAATCAGAGTCCCTGATTTCAAAAGAGAGCATGAAGTAAAATACCGGAAGAATAAAATGTTCCCTGAGAATGATATAGAGCTATTTTCTAGCTGAGACTAAGGAAAATGCAGTAGAGTATGGGCTGGGGGAGGTAAAGAAGAATCATTTAGGAAGGAAAAAGAGGTTAATGAGGCAGTAAGTTTATGAAAAAATGTCAGACCCCAGTGGAGAATGTGGTCACTAAGAAGTAGTCTGTATGGAGATAGGACGATCTATGTTCAGTAACAACGAAGGATTTGTCCCAGATACTTTCCATTTGCCACTGGGCTTAAACCTCACAGCACCTGAGAAAGGTCTGCCAAGGTCAGACACTGAGAGCCAGATATGGGATCCAGGCATCCTGAGCCTGGAGTCCTCTCACCTGCGGGCGAAGATGAGCTCATGTGACCAGGCTAAAACAATCTGTACTGATGGAGTCTTTCCCAAAACTGTGCCCCTCAGCACAACCCAGCTAAGTGCTGCTTTGAGGAGACTGGAGAAAGGGAGTCATTCTAGCACAAAGGGCAGCTATGCAAAAGACCACCCAGATACCAAGGGAGGAAGGGACATCTTGGACCAGGCAAAAGCACCATCCCATGACTTGGAAGTGAACACACAAAGATAAACCCTTTCCCTTTCCAAACAGTTCTGATCTGAAGAAACAGTCATAGTGAAGGAGACAAGTGAAACTGGTACCTCTTTGCACAAGACCTCTACTGGTTTGGGAAGACCTGCATACTCACCCAGCCTCTCACGGACATGCAGGAGCTTTTATTACCTAGCTAGACCTTACTTTAGAGGCCAAATTGGTGAAGAATGATCAAATGGCCTCACACATATTTATTTTTCAAAATGCTAATGAAAATTCATGATTTATTTAGAGTATTTACAAATTGGAAGAAAACATGAAATACAGATTTCCAGGTTCCTTCGGAAACTCAGAAGATCTAAAAACATCAAGTTCATTGTCCCGTGAGGAACAAGAACTGCTTGGCACGAGTCAGGGCTGTCCCTACAGACTAGGCCTGTGTGCCTTCAAGATCCCACTATTCTCATGGTTACATGCCACCCATCTCTATTCACTTCTGTCACCATCTGTTCCTGGAAGGCATCAGAATTTGCATCTCTACCTTACTTAAAACTTCCTCTCATTGTTTCCCAAGTGTAACCCTTTTCTAGTCTGGCTCCTCCTCCTAGATCATCTTTCCATCGTGCTAAAGGATGGAATTCCATCTCACCTCTTTCTTCCCCGTGTCTGTGATTTATCTGATCAGGATCCACTTTGTACTCATCTTGTTCAGAAAAAAGAAAACAAAAACAGAATGCTTTAATCAGTGTTTCTCTCTTCTACAGTCAATGAAACTTGTTCCCAATAAAGGATTCAGCTGAATTATATATGTAATGACACGTCATTTTGTTGGAGCATTTATCTCCCTTGAAAGTAGAGATAGGATATAAGGAGTCTAAAATGCTGCTAATGCACCCAGGGACTGAAACATAAAGCCCGACCCAGGCCATGGTTTGGCAGCTTAGCACTTTACATTTGAGGCCAGATCTCTCTGTCACCAGTAGAGCATGTCATGTACTTTGTATGATGCTACCAGCTATCCCAGGGCTCCTACCCCTTAAATTCCAGTAGTGAAGCTCGGTTTTGAAAACCAAAAATGGATCCACATGTTGCCAGTTGCTCCCTGTGGTACCAAATCACCTCAGGCTGGGAAATATTGTCCTACATGCACTCAAAATATCATCAAATATGTGACAATGATCTCCAAAATGGAATGTTATGATCGCAGACCCTGGCCACAACTGGGCATAGTGTCCAGTCTACTCTCAGGAAAAATGCTCCGATGTTTTAAGGAAAACCACCTCTTTTCTTCTGGACACAGCTCATTTGACCTACTGATCAGAGTACCTCTGACCTTCTCTCCTTTACAGCTTGAGGGAAACAGCCATCACTTTAATCTGATCATAGGAACACATTCTCCTTGGAATTTGTCTTCTCGAGTTTCTCAGAGTTTGTTTCCTACAGAATGAACAGCTGAAAGAAACTTTCAGGCAGTTTCTTTGGTCCACACCAGTGGAAATAAGTTCCTCTCTCATCTAAGATTGGTTTTCTCATCCTCTGAACACCTAATGGCATTTCAAATAACGCCCCTTAGAGTCAGGGACGTAGCTCAGTAGTGCATTGCTCTGCTGGCAAGCACAAGATCCTGAGTTCAATCCTTGGCACCAAAAATAAAATCTCTCTCTTAGATTACAATTACTGAGAGCAAGACTCTACTAAAGAATCCTTACCAATGGAATTATCCCTATATTTTAACAAAATAAACAATAAAATAGCAAAAGTCCTAATAGAATCTAAAGCTGAAAATATACATATGCATTGAAGGTGAAATCCAGGCTTGGCTGAGTCAAGTACACTGCACCGACGTCTCCTAACGCAGAGAGAGAATAACAGAGGCGCGAGCACACCCACCTCCGTGTGTAGAAACTGGCCTAATGCCATCTGGAGTTCAGCCTCGCCCACTTGACCGTGACTCCTCCTTCTTCTGTCAGAACCACACAACCAATCCATAGCCATCCAATATAACCGCCCACCTCTCTGCACTCTTCAACCAATCCTTGAGGTTAGGGTTAGTATGGTTACTCCCCCTGCCATTTGCTTTATAAGTGTGTATATTGCCCAATAAAAGCGGAAGAGTTCCTTGAAACTTCCCTGGAGTCTCCGTGGTGACTCTGTGACCTTACTCAGCCTCGACCCAAACCCATTTCCTCAACTATCTCCAGACAACAATATATTTATATTAATAAATACGTGTGTATCATCACCCCATTAATACATCTGATTACATATAAATATGTATCTAGATATGAGGATATATATGAAAAGCTGTAGGCAAATACTAAAAGGAGGTTATAGTAGAACATAATATTATAGATGATTTTTATTATTGTACTTAATACTTATGTTATATACTTATATATTACATATAAATATACTTATTTTGGTTTTTTTTTAAGTTCTAGACATTTTAAAAAGAAACCTGGGATTCCCAGGGGTACCAAGTATATGCTCTTTATGTGTTACCTGTAAAGTGTTTAGTAATTAATGAACGATCCAACCTCATTTGAACTAAAAATGTATTTATTCTTCTTAAAGCAAATAAATAGCACTTGTGAACTTGAAGCTTTACATTTTCCTCTTACCTACAACCTCTCTCACCATATGACCCCAAAACACTTCAATTTGACAGTCACTTTAACTAGTATTTTTACTAATCACTAAGGAACACTTAATGACTTGGAATATTTGCTATATCCTAATCAGTTAAGTGAAATTGGAAAAAGCCATGATAACAAAAGCAAATGGAAAAAGACTCTCTGGGAAACATATAATTAACAAGCTCTGTTATCTAAACATTCATTAAAGACAAACAATCAAATGTTGAGATATAAAAGGAATAGCTTTTAATTAAAGTGTAGCTCCTTCCAAGCCCTGCTTCACCTCTGGTGAACATTTGTCAACACAGGTACCAACATGGCCAACCGATATGTTAACCCATTCTCTGATCACCCAAATAATACATTAGGCTATGAATACAACAGCAGTAAATTAAGCTGAGAACCATGTTATAATACTTTGTTATTTAAAACTATCCATCTCTTCAGAGAGTTATAGAATGTTTAAACATTCAATATTTGAGATAACTTTTTATTACTAGATTCATCCCCCTCTAGACTTCCTTGAATGCCAAGGACAAATATGCTCTAATGCATTTAATTATTTTCTTTTAGAGACCGTAGAAGAAATTTCCAACTCTTATATTTAAAAAAAATGTTTTATAAACCTGGAAATCAGATTCAGAGAGACAGTCACTCTATCACCCCTCCCTTCTGCACACATGGCCAGGCTAAGAGGAAGAAAGCACTGCTTTTCATCTTTCCATCAATGCAAACATTCCAGCTTAGTCGATCCAGCCTTTGCTATCGTGGTGACTTTCCACTTGTGTTCCTCAGCTGGCTTCATTTCTGACTGTTGTTGACATGTCTATAGTGATTTCCTCACATATGAAGCATCAGCATTCTCTTCCCATGCAGCAGGCTTTGTCTGTGTCACCCTTTATCATGTTCTCACATTGAGAACATGATTGCTCAAATTATGCCAGGCTGTCATTCAGCTGGATAACTGGCAAATATTGCAGGGCAACCCTATGTTCTGTAGTGAGGCCATAAGTGGAGGGTATCACTTAAGAAGATGTGGAGTCAAATGGACCAGCTTCAGTCTCAAGCTGTGCTCCTGAGCTGTGTGGCCTTGGTGGAATTGCCTGTGTGACACCTTTTATATGGGACTGTTATGAGAATTAATGAAAGAGAGTTAATGCATAAATGAAACACTTAGCATAGTACCTGAGACACACTCAATTCTCAGCAACTAGTAAATCTTATTATCTCGCATTTGCATATGTAGGCCAGGTTGTAGGCCTACACAGACATTTGTCCACCTGGCATTATTTAAGGGTTAGCAAATGTGACCTCTCAAAAATTCTGGAATTAACCTCAAGACCCTAGGTCTCCATCATTCAAATCACCTAAGAGTCTCCCAGCAGGAGAGTCTTATATAAACGCAAAAAAAATATTAACTAGGGAGATGTAGCACATTAAGCCATTTTCATTCATTAATAGCAATTAGTTGATCAAATTAGCTATCCCAGTTAAATAGCAGATTCTGGTTTTAATTCAGCAAATATATGCTGAACACTTCTCAGTGCAAAAATCACCATGCTAATAGTTGAAGCAAAAGCTGAGCTGAGTCAGAGCTGATCCCTGTTTTAAAGGAATCACAAATGGATGGCGATGACAGATGTCTAGGACATACACACAAGCAAATACAGGGACCATCATTGGGTATAAAATTGTGCACACACTTTCATGATGAGGGTTATCTATTTCTTGCCACACAAGAGAAACCACATTTTAACTGTAGAACTCATCCATCCATTCATCCAACAAATACTACTCAAAGGCAGTTAGGTGCAACACATGTGTTTAGGTACTGAGTTAACTAAAACAGCAAACAGAAAAGACTTTAACACTGTCTACTTGGGAATCGTGGCTGGTATGATAGTAAATAAGCACTCGATTGGCTGGTAAGTACAGTAAGGGAGAGGAGATAGAAAAGAAGACCGGAGCACCTTGTGGTGAGAAGAAAGGCAGAACATGTGACTCAAGTCAGGATTTCACCGAGGTCTTCTGGAAGAAGGTCCACTAGAGGGAAGAGCTAGAGAAGGCTTAGGGCTTGTCCAGGGGTGATAGAGGGAAAGAAGGTCCTAGGTACAAGAAGAAGGGGCATGGGAGAAATGCTGCAGCATCCAGGGATGTGAAATGGAGCCTGAGTGAGTCTAGAAATTGAGCAAGAGAAATTGACCAGCTGGAATCTGGTGAAGTAGACAGATCATACAAAGTATCCAAGGCCTTCCTAAAAAAAAATTGAGATTTCTCTCTTAACCCGTGGAAGGGAAACCCCTCCAGGAGCTGTCAGTAAGTGGTCAGAGTACTGTTACATTTTGCATTTCAATGTTTGGCTCTTTGTTATGAAGAGAACATGTTAGAGATAGACACAATTTATGCAAAGAAAAACACAAAATTTTGAAGCCACCACAGTCATTCAGGAGATAAGACAGGATCAAGTGCAAGAAGGTCTCGGTATTTCTGTCTGTAAAATGGAAAAAATAGAAATATCTGTTTGTGAGATCATCTATGAAAAGTAACTGAATTAAAACTACACGGTATTCAGAATAGGGCCAGGACACATAAAGAAAAGGACAACTAGCTTTCATCACCAACTAGCATGGTAGGGATGGTATATGTGAATTAATAGAGAGGAATTGACTCCATCCCATTCAAGTACAAGAAGTATTGCTGTCCAGGTAATTTCTCTAAGATTCCATAGAAAGTAAGTGGCAGAAAAAATGTTAAATCAGAAATCTGACTTCAGAGCTTTGTTCTTAGCTGTACTGTCAGCCTTTTAATACCTAAACCCATCATCCCTATGCACACTTTCATATCAGAATCTTCAAACTGAGCAACATGGTAAAACATCTCGTTTCTATCAAGCTGTTCTACAACACCATTTTAAATAGATGAAGGATAATTTAAATAACTATTATAAAACAGAAGTGCTACTTCCAGCCTGTTAGAGGTTATAAAGAATGTTGTGATAAGCCTCTTTATTTTTATTTCACCTACAATGGTAACTTTCTTCCTTTTAAGAATTAGCCATCAAGAGAGGAATAATTGGTCAACATGCATGAGTCCATTTAAGGACCTTGTCACACGCCTTAAGGGTGTTGTCGAGAAACATTTCCTGCCAGAGTGTTCTCCTTAGACTTCTCTGTGGTCTCCTCTGCTCCTGAGCTGTCCCTAAGCACTGCTGAGGTGACTCCCTTCTCCTGGTTGGCAGACAGTGAGCCCTCCAGCTTCCTGAGTCTGTTTCCTCACTGGAAGTTATTTTAGATCAATAATGTGGATAAATTTGGAATAATGTGTTGGTGACATTAAAATGCATTTTTAAACCCTTTTAACATGCCTGAAATAGAAACATGTCAGATATTTGATGGCTTTAAAGTTATGTAAAATCATGCATTGTTCCGTTACTCTAATAGGCAAAACTATTTTCCTTACTGTTTCTGGTGGCAGAATTCTAAAAATGACTCTACAATAATTACTCTCCCTTGTATAATCCCGTCGTCTTGAGTGGCTGGAAACTATTCATAAGCTGAAACGTCATTCCATTCATGACATTTTGCTCTATAGCTAATGTGTACTTCCGCCACAAAGTTAGGCCTCAGTGGGTCTCAACTTGTCTCTACGACCCTCTAATAAAGCAATGAGTTTTTTCTGCCTGGTGACCCGAATGAAAGATTCATACCAGATGAAACATAAAGAGATCAAACCCTTTGGCTAAAGAAATAGAAGTTTGCTGTCTCTGTAGGGAAATAATTAGGCTGTGCTTAACAGTACAACAATCAACAGCTCCCCCTCACACACATCCTGCTAGACTTTAGGCTCCGCCCTCAGGAGACACTGGCTTCCGGTCTCCTGCTTCTCTCTTTGCTGCCTCCCTCGCCTCAAAGCCTCGATGTGTGTCAACACGGAAGGGCAAAGGTAGCTTTCTGATGCATTTTCCTGTTCCTTAGAGAAGAAAGACTCTCCTCTGGAATTTCCATTGGCCCCTGATTGACCATTTTATCATATTTTTACCCCTCATTGCAAAGGAGCCTAAGAAGAAAGCAAGTACCTTTTTCTGGGTACATTGTTCCCCAAAATATTCTGTTAGTAAGAGACAACTGGCACTGGAGAAGCCATTGGCAGCGTCGGTCTGAAACCTTCCTGACTCCATGGTGGTGGGAAAGCAGGGATCAGACCATTTCTTTCTTTGATGTACATCTTTAAAGTGGCAGATCCTACATATTTACTCAAGAATCAAATGCAACTGGATTTGAATCCTTGAAGAGTTTTCAGAATTTGTCGTTTGTACTTGTTTTACCAGGAACTTGAGATTTCTTCCCCTCCCTTATAGTGAAAAAAATAATGGCTTACCCTCCTTTGACTGCTTTCTTTCTATAGAACCCAAAGTTCTCAGAAATAATCAAATTTAAATGTCTCTTCACACTTTCTAGTACCCCTCTTGAAAGTTCTCAGGCAGCACTTCAAAGAAAAAAACACCCTCATTGCTCTCCCTGGGGTCAGAGAGACACCACTGCTGCAGCCTCCTTTGGAATTTCTGTCAGCTACTAAAAGTTAATCAAATGACAATAATGAATTTCTGCAGAAGAAAACAATTTACCCATTCTTTCTTTGTATTTTAAGCAACAAATATATTCCATTTGTCTATAAAAATTACTTTCAGCTACATGTTTTGCCCTATTAAAAAGGAAGAACAGGGCCGGGGAGTTAGCTCAGTGGTTCCGGCGCCTGTCTTGCAAGCGCAGGGGCCCGAGTTC
>PVIR01034973.1:0-16666 GCA_004026965.1 Petromus typicus | reverse complement strand
ACATTCTACTTCACTTTTTATATTTGCTGTTCATAATTAGAGGTTTCTGATTTGAATGCTTAGAAATTGCAGCTTGACTTTCTTGAGTTAGAGAATAATTTTACCACAATATAAAATAAACTCTAACATTTAAAGGGTTCACTTATATTGTATCAAGCTAGGCTAAAGACTGAACATGAATGACAATCTAATTCTTAGACAGATGAGCATGATTATCTGTACTATATAAATAAGAAAACTGAACAGAGAGGCTAAATACCTTAGTGTTGCTCACATAATTAGAAAGAGTTAATGCAAGAATCAACCAGTGGTTCTTAGGAAATCTGAAACAGCAGAAACAGCTCTTCCAATTTGGTCAGAAATTTTTATTCTAGTGGTAACAGTGTTTACTTGATAGCAAAATTTACTTTATATAAGATTTTCTCAATACATTTCCACATCTGAGCAGATGAGACGCTGGATAGTTTCACTAATCCCTCTAGATCTACTCTTCACTCTCTGTCTCACTCTGTGTCTCAGCAAATGACCTGTAAGATCAGCAGCAATGCTCTTACTTTTGGCTTTCAATTGAGATTATCTATAGAAGTGTACAGACAGGAAATCAAAAAAGAGAAAAGGCAGAAAATTGTACTACCCAGAGTATACAATATGGGGCATGGAGATTCACACCTGTAATCCCAGCACTTAAGAGGCATAAGCAGGAGGATTGATGTGAGTTCAAGGCTGAGCTCAGGGCCAGCCTGAACTATAAAAGTGAGACCCTGTCTTCAAAAAAGAAAAAAGTGAAGATGTTTATTTTGATTTGTGGTTATAGTCCATGGTTGGCCAGCTTTAGAGTAAGAACAGCATGGCAGAGGTCATGGTATATAGGAAAATTGCTCACATCATGGTTCCTAGGAAGCAGAGAGAGAAGGGAAGAATATTAAAAATGGGTTTTTGCCCTTATTTTCATATAAATCTGCCTAAAAGCCACTAAGAGATATACCCTTCCAGGTCATTTCCCAAGTGACCTACTTCCTCCAATTAGACCCCACTTCCCAACAAAAAGACAGATACAGTGTTTCCTTAGGGTAATCCTCTTCCCAAAGCCATAACTATCAATGCATGAGAACTTTAGGGGATATTCAGAATATATACAATAACAAAGAGGACTAGAAGAGCTAAAATGATTAAAGTATGTTAGATGAATGTATATACATGCATGGCCAAAATAAAATTCATTAATCTAAATAATACATATGCACTCATAAAAAAAGAGTCCCTATATTAAACTTCCTCAGTTACACCACTTAGGTGTGTCATCAGCCCAGGAATCCTGGCTGACTCAGAAGACAAACTAGTGATGTGGGATAGTATTATGAAAAATATGAGAATAGGTTCACAACTGAGGAACTCTTTATCAGGAGTAATACATCTAGTTGAAAGATTAACATAGGTCAGAATAACATTGAAAAATCATTCTAAAATCTTTGAGCATAGGATATACGCAAAATCATAATGCTGACCGAAATAAGGACACTACTAAAAGATTAAGAATTTTATACTATGACTACTTATCTTTTCATTTGAATGTATATTTTAAAATTATAGTTCAATTTGTATAAAAAGAAATGAAAAATGCTTATTTAAAAACCCTCTGAAATCTCTATACTTTAGTGTATCCCGTAAGCCTCCTTTACCAAAGAAATCTCTATTGTATATTTAATATGCATCTTTACAAACCATTCTTATACTTTATAAATATAAAAGATATATGTATCCTGGGGGCCAGGGATTTAGCTCAGTGGGTGGGGCACCTGCCTTGCAAATCCAAGGTCCCAAGTTCAATCCCCAGGAGCCATATACCATAATGCTGGGCATGGTGACTCATGCCTATCAGTAATCAGTAACACATACCACAATGTTGGGCATGGTGGCTCATGCCTGTAATTCCAGCACTTGGGAGGCAGATGCAGGAGGAATGCAGGAGGAGTTTGATACTTGCCTGGGCTACATAGTGAGCCCAGAACCAGCCTAAATACAAAAGTGAGACCCTGTCTCCAAAAAAAAAAGATATATCCTAACTTAAAAATTCAATTGTAAATTTTGAATACCATAAACAATAAATGGTAAATTACTATTTCTATAGTTTGGCAACTTGAGATTTCTACTCTAACTTGTGTTTTGGAGTGCTGGTCATGTTGGCATATATATTTTATTTCTTTTAACAGTTATTCAATAACCTATCACATGAATATGACATGTTTGTTATCTTTTCATCACTGTGGCAAAACATCAGAGGAATAAAACTTTAAGCAAATTTATTTTTGGTTATGGTTTCTGAGGTTGTTATCCACAGTTGCTGGCTCCATTACACTGTTTCTGGGCCTATGCTTAGAGAGAACATTATTATGGAAGTGTAGTTAAACAAAGTTGCTTACCACATGGAAGCTGAGAGAGAGAGAGAGAGAGAGAGAGAGAGAGAGAAGGAAATGGACACAAAACATATCCTTCAAGTCATGTCCCTAGTAAATGCATTCTCTTACACAATACAGAATCATATTTTCTTTCTTGGTTCCACTGACTGACTTTTCACTACAAGAAGCACTATTTCCATGAACCTGCCTGGATAAGAGGAGGCTTTCTCTAGGATGTTTTCCAGTATTTCTGGGCTAAAAATAACAAAATGAGCTTAGAAATATTGGTTTTTGAAACACTGGACATCAACATAGAATTTTAACAGTAATCATTAGGAGATAAGGGTCTACCAAAAAGATAAAAGAAATGAAGATAAAAGTGTTTCTCTTTCCAGTGGTATTTCTTTTTATTTTTATTTTCAATGGGGGATAAAACTTTCTCTTTCTCTTCTTCAACTCATAAATTAGGCTCCTAGTAATCATCTCATTTTATATATATATATATATATATATATATATATATATTATTATTATTATTATTATTTATATATATATATATACCCCCTTCAAGAGATAACCAAAATTCACTGGTCTTTCATTACAGGTATTAGTATTCATTTCCATTATAATTTCATCTTTTTCCCAGAACAACATAAAAATAGAAAATTTCAAATGTTTTTAAGTTTATTTTTTGAAAGGTCATCTTTTCCAGTTCAAACAAAGAATTAAATGATTAGTAAATAAATAACAAATAACATGCAAGAGACAGGAAGAGGTTAGAATCTAGATAATCCACAAAACAGTCAATCCCAGAAGAAATCAGGAGTTGAATCTACTTGAACTCCTAACAATAATTAAGATCTACTCTTCAATGAATTATAGATATTAAACTCGTGACAGAAACCCTCAATAATTCCAAGCAGCAAAATAAATTAAAATTCACCCTAAGTAAATAGGGCCACATATATGACAGAATCCTAATAATAAAACTATATCAGTCAAATAAACTATATTTTAGAGTTTAGGAAAAACTCTGATTTTAGGACAAAGGCAAATATGGGAAAGAAAAAAAAAATCACATGTCCTCTCAATCCACTCAGAAAGAAGGTGAATATGACCTAGAAGACTCTGTGGTGTTTTTGTTTTGTTTTGTATTCTATTTTGTGTTTCTTCACTTTTACTCTTATGTCAGCTTCTAGACCAGCAGCCCAATGTGGGAAACAGGAGCAGAAGCTTATGTGTCTGGTCCTGCTAAAATCTGATCTGAGAATCACTTTCAAATTGTCAAAATAAAATAAGCTATCCAGGAGATATATTATGTCAGATTTTTCTCTCAAATAACTAAAAGAAGAAGACAATTTTCCTGAAGAGACCTGTGCATAGAACTAAACTTAGAAACAGAGGCAGTCATGACCAGTATTTTGCAGTGGGAAATTATTTTTTCTACTGCTTACCATGGGATGGAGAAGCAACTACCACTAAGGTTCACAAGGCTTCTCAAGAATATGAAGCATCAGGCAGATGATAAAGTTGAGACCAATATTCAGAGTTTCTGACTGATTTTTTTCCTTACACTACCTTCCCAGCATTAATAGGTGTTTTCTGGCTCTCTGTTATAAAGTCTTTTTCTGTTGTACAACAACCTGTCTCCCACCCACCTCTCTGATTGCTTGAAATTCTTTTTTTTTAAATTTAAACCTTTATTGGTACATTATGAATACACATCATCATTGCATTCAACATTATGAGTTTGTACCAGAATATGACATGACTTGATTCTCATTTTTACCCTTTCTGCCCGCCCTGCCACCTCCCACACTCTATATACATAATCTTTGTTTCCTTTTCTCTTTATTACTGTTACATTCTTTCCCCCTTGTTATTTACCCCTACAACTTTTTTCCTTTTAAATATTTTCTGTTTCACAATATCAACAATACATACTACAACTCATTTACAACTTCATTTTCTTATACCAGAGAAAAGATATATTTACACATTTACATATTTATTTCACTTATGAGGATGTCCTCAAGATACATCCATTTGAGTATGAATGACTCAGTCTTATCATTTTTAATGGCAGAGTAATTCTCCATTCCATAAAAGAACCACATCTTCTTTATCCAGTCTCCAGTTGATGGACATTTGGGTTGTTTCCAAGATTTAGCAATCACAAATGGAGCTGCTATAAATATGGGTGCACATATGTCGCTGTGATATGAATTTTTTAATTCTTTTGTGTATATACCTAGCAGAGCGATGGCCAGGTCAAATGAGACCTCCTATACTCCCACAACTATTACATAGATTCAACACAATTCTGATTGAAATTCCAACAGCATATTTCACAGATCTAGAGAAAAAAATTCAAACTTTCATCTGGAACCACAAAAGACCTAGAATAGCCAAAGCAATTCTAAGCAACAGGGACATGGTGGGGGGGTATCACAACTCTGAACCTGAAACTGTACTATAAAGCCACTGTGATAAAAACTGTGTGGTACTGGCAAAGTAACAGACTCGAGGATCAATGGAGTAGACTAGAAGATCCAGAAACTACTCCAGATACACAGAGTCACCTTATCTTTGAAAAAGGAGCCAAAAATCCTCAATGGAGGAAAGATAGCCTCTTTAACAAATGGTGCTAGAAAAACTGGGCTTTAACTTGCCAAAACTAAAGTTAGAATTATCTCTTTCACTGTGTACCAAGCTAAAATCAAAGTGGATAAGAGACCTAAATATTAAAACAGACACACTAAACCTGCTGCAAAACATGTTAGATAAACTCTTGAAGACATTGGCTTAGGGAAAGACTTCTTGAACAAAACCTCTATGGCACAGGAATTGGCAGAAGAAATCAACAACTGGGATCTCATTCTATTAAAAAGCTTCTGCACAGCAAAGGAAACCACCAACAGAGCAAAGAGGCAGCCAACAATATGGGAAAGAATCTTTATCAGCTGTTATTCAGACAAAGGGTTACTATCTAGAATATATAAAGAGCTCAAAAAAATCAGCCCATCCAAATTTAAAGACCTAATTCAAAAATGGGCATCTGAAATAAACAGATATTTTTCAGAAGAAGAATTAAGAGCAGCTAAGAAGTATATGAAGAAATGCTCAACATCATTGGTCATTCGAGAGATGAAGAGGAAACCAACAATGACATTTCATCTCACCCCACAAAGAATGGCTGCTATTTCAGAATTAGCCAGCAATAAAAGTTGGCGAGGCTGTGGAGAAAAAGGAAAAAAGAGCCTTTTCAACCTCTCTCAGAAGAAATTATTCTCAAAAAAAATTAATTAAAATTTTTTTTAAAAAATATATAAAGGACTTTCCTTTTTCTTTTAACCAGGGACCCCATAATTTCATCCAAGTAATATTTTAATTAATTTTATTTTGAAATATGTGCATTTCATATACATATCATCATCATACTCAACATTGACAATTTGCAGCAGTGTAAGACATGACCTGATTCTCATTTTTCCCCTTCCCCTACCCACCCTACAACCCCTGCCCCCTATATACATAAGCTTTGTTTCCTTTTTTGTTACCACTACATTTTTTTCTTTTCCCTCATTATCCAGCCCTATTCACATTTCCCTCTGAGTATTTTCTATTTTACAATATCTAAACATACATTCTAAAGCTCATTTACATTTTCAGCTTCTCATATCAGAGAAAAGATACAGTATTTATACATCTGTGACCTATTTATTTCACTTATGAGCATGTACCTTCTGGCCATCCTAATAATATTAATTCGACTAAAGTAAATTACCAAATACATGAAACATTTGGTATAGTACCTATAGTTTGTTCTGTCATAGTTCTTTTTAGTGCAATTAGAATGTCTTAAAGTGGATATAAAGAAAAAGAAATAACTTCTTAAACATCTCAAGGCCCAAGAATCAGGGAATGAACTGCAAGATGTTGAAAGCCAGGACAGTAATATCAAACCACAAGGTTGCAATCCACAGAGAGTGATGAAAATATTTCAGTTGGTCAAAGCCAGGAGGTTATTCTACTGAATAGATACTAAAGAAAACAGTATGAAATAGAACAAAAGAGAAGAGAAAATACAACATCAAATCACCTTTGCAAGAATAAGAATTGTCTTATGAAACTTTTGTTTCTCTGTAAATATGTATGTGTGTGTATACCAAATACAATATAAAATGTATTTCTTAGTGTAGTACATGGGCAAAAATTTTTGAATTGCACTGGCCTAGTTATTTATTTATTAAAAGTTACTTATAAGAAATCTGGGACATTGTGTATTATGTTACAGAAAAAGCAGGTCACATAATGGTGCAGATATTATGATAGGAAATATTTAAAATATGGACATACGCAGGTAGATGGCAGGAAAAATATTAGCAAAAAATAAAACAATAGCCATGCTGAAGAAAGGCAGGTGAATAATACCCTTTTAGTACTTTTGATTTCTACTTTGAAACAAATAGGCTATTCTACAATTAACTAGGTTAGACTTAGATTCTGTTAATAATGCTAGTGCATAAACAAGAATACACTTCAGGAAATCAAAAAGCCAATCTATTATGAAAACTTGCAAATTAAAGTGCAATATCAGGGACATAAAATATGATAGCAGAAGCAAGGACAAGTTTCTGTTCACACATGTATCATCCATAGATAAACACAAACACTCAGAGGGATAACCAAATGAACTGCCTGATGTACATTTATGCATAAGCATCATCTAGTGCATCGGATTCTTTCCAATGAAAAAGTTAACATGTGTCAAAGTATATGAAAGTGCTAGTGGCTATTAAAAAGGTGAGGAAAATGGTAAAAAGAAGTACTGAAGGTGCTGTGTTGTCTTCGGCAACTTTTATTACCTCTTTTCAATTTACAACTTTTTCTCCATGATTCACTACAAAAAACTAGCTGTGCTTCATATAGAAATCAATGACCAGAATAAAGATTAATGAGATTCATGTCAAGTTAAAGTGCTTCATGAAACCATTTTAGCAAGTCTGGAGTTCTATTTTGATTGAAAAAAGCTAAATGTGGGGGCTCAGTGGATAAAAGAAGGTATGAGAGGAACAGGGGGAGACAAGACTATAATTGGAAAAAGTGTAAACAGCAGGAAAAAGCAAATCAGTGAATATGAGTTTACTTCTGGGGCCCTCCTCACTGTCCAATAAAATAAAAGCCTTTAGTGTGTTTTCAGAAACTAAAGGCTATAAACATTTACCAACAACTCTAGTAGTTTTAAGGTTACTATGATGCATGATAGCCTACAGAGACTGATTTTACCAGTCAAATTGTCCAACAAACACTGAGTGTCTATCTGCCAAAATTTCAGTTACAACTTCTCATATAGAGTCTTCTGTGTACACATTCTCTTATTTCTTTCAGATTCCTATCACTCATTGAGAATATGTTTTGGTTAAGCTATTTCATAATGCTTAGAACAAGCAATCAGTGCTACAAAATATCAAAGGTTATATCTCTTCTCTAAAAGCTAATATTAAAAAAAATAAAAGCTAATATCAAAAATTTGAATAGTGGTTCCATAGGTCAAACATCACGCATTGATTCTTGATGGAAATGTTATACAATTAATTTCTTGAGACATTACACTCTTAAATTGAAAACCAAATATCAAAATGTAACACTAAATTTTCCATTTTATGCACTGAACTTTTTGAAGGGCAGGTACTATCAATGAATAAAGAGAAAATTACTCACATTGAGGAAGGACATTAAATCTTTTGGTGGATAAAGTACAATGTGGTACTTCTCAATAGCAAGATCAAGGTTTTTATATTCTCTATCATAGTCCCACGTCATCTACATTAGAAACCCTAGGAAAAGAAAGAGAAAATGACTCCAGATGCCCATGAAATGAAATACCTCTAAATTCTAAATGTAATTTCCCAAAGTAAAGGTAAAATACTTTTTAAAAAGTCCATGTCAAATGGAAAGTAAATTTTTACTGAAACTCGCTATCTTTAATATAATGCCCTCACTAACCAAGCCACTGCCTGGCACTAGCTAATAGTTAATGTAAACTATTGTTTTCATTTTCTTATACTTTTCATTTTATATATCAAATGAGCATTAAAATTAATAAGTCCACTCTCAAGTTAAACAACCTCATGAAGCTAACAGCTTGTCTGAAGTTACTTTCATAAAGAAGAAATAAACTTAGAAGAAATTAACTTCGTAGGGCAGAAGAGATGCTTAGCATCTAAAATTGCACGACAGAAATATTTAAGAAATCACTGAGACTAATTTGTATGCATGCAATAAACATATACCAACAAATTCAGTTCACAAACATCAAACCCCTCTAAAGTACTCTCTGCCTACTTATAAATACATAGCTGTTGTTTGTAGGGGAAATAATTGTTTCTTTGGACCAAACGACCAGATTATTCATGTATTTGCTTGTTGATATTTTATTTTCTATTTTACCTAACTATATTTTCCCATATTTGAATTAAAAATTTTAATGAAATTACCCTACATTTTACTATAAATACCTTGATACTAAGATTATCTAGATGTAAAACTATGTTTTGTAATTACCATTAAAAATCTATTTTGTAATAAATGACTAAATCTGGTATGATTTATCATTTCACACGGAAAATTTTCAATTACTAGCTCTAAAAACAGATTGGCTGTATAAAATTGGATTCTGGGAACATGAAACCAAGGTATTTGATTGATCACAAGAACATAAAATTTTTGTGTTTTTCATGACCTCCTCATCTGCAGACCTTTATCCTGTTCCAAGTACCTCAAATTCTACTGCATCATCATTTGATTCTCATATATGTCTATGAGGTAGATTGAGCCATGGTTTTTTTTTGTTTGTTTGTTTTGTTTTTTTTAGGTTTTTTGAGACAGGGTCTCACTTTGTGGTTCAGGCTGGCCCTAAGCTCAGCCTCAAACTCACATCACAATCCTCCTGCCTCTGCCTCCCGAGTGCTGGGATTACAGGCGTGAGCCACCACGCCCGGCACTGTGGTATGTGGTACTGGTTGCTGCTGGGCGTGGGTCTCCACACTCAGTATTGTTATGTGGTTACCGGGGAATCGAACCCAGGCCCTTGCGCTTGCAAGACAGGCGCTGGAACCACTGAGCTAACTCCCCGGCCCGAGCCATGGTTATTATTATTCCCAGTTTACATCTGAAAACATAGAATACAAAGAGGCCACACACACAAGGCATAAGGCCACAAAAAAAATTAGTGAAGAAGATAAATGAACTCAAATATCCTGGTTGCAAATTTGTCAAACATCAAAAATGTTTTAAACAAATTCAGGTAAGAACAGGGATTATCATTCTCCTAGATTCATCATTCTCCTTTGGTGACAATAAGATATTTTAACCTACCATATATAATTGGTTTCCTCCAAAGTATTCCCATAGATGCCCTGAAATTTTCAAAAGAGATCTATCTCTATTGCCACGTGGAAGTACAAGAAGCTCTTGGTTCTATCTTCCCATGTCCCAGTTTGAGCTACTAAATTCTGAATTCAGTGCTTCTCTAAAGTCTTTAAAATTCAGTGCTCAAATCCCAAATTTCTCAAGGGTCAGCAAGTCAAATTCATTTCCACTTCACCCTTGAGCTTCTTTCCTTTTTATTCCCACTTTTATATAAAAAGCAATAAATCAGTGACCCATGATTTTCACTCAGTGACTCTTGGTCTGTATTTTAATCCCTTCTTATCTGGTGCTTCACTGTAGTATAGCACGCTAAAAAAAAAAAATCACAATTCTTTACTTCTCTCACTGCACTATTCAAGCAGCTTCTATCTGGTCAGTTCAATACTGTGAGAGTTTGCAGTTATAAAATTATATATTCAGATATGCTATGACTTGGAAAGTAAGTAAGGTCAAGTAGGTATGCTTACAAAAGACAAAAAAATCCTTTTGGGTTTTTGTACAAAACAAAATTCACAAACAAGTAATGAATGTTCAGCAGAAAAAACAAAGCTCTACTTATAGTGACACAGTGGAAATATCTACAGTCATTTAAAAATAATAATAGAGTCCTGTTTTTCCTAAAGTGAATTATTAACAACATTTTTTGTGAAGTTATATATAATATGAGTCCATCTTAAATGTTATCCATGCATAAAAGTAAATATGGAAACTAAAATTCTCCCTAAACAGGAGAAACATGAATTACTTTCATAGATTTAAATTTTTATTTATAATTACTGATTCTTCTCTAATGAATTTAATCTACCTGTTAGTAGAATAGGGAAAACAAAGTTTCTTTCTGGAAAATTCACTAAAGCAAAGATTAATAGGACTGTGGACCATGTTTTCACCTCATTCAAATGTGAGGAAGGTTATAGAATAAAACAAATATACAGGGAAAGCTAGCATGATGTGGCAAATAATTCCAGACAAAAAATTTTAATCATGATATATGTTAATTAATGCTTAAGAAATAACAAATAAGTTAAATTACAAGCAGGTTTTTCTTCATCTTTTCTCCAATTTATCCTCTTCATTTGCTTTTAGAGCAAATAGGTAGCTTAGTGGATAGAAGTGTGGACTCGGCATAAGAAGGCCATCATTTCCCAGTTAGTCTACTCTATTTAATTGGTAACATTTCTTTACTAAAAATAAGGATCTTAATAACTACTTCATTAACTTGATATGAGAATCCCCCCAAAAACGTGTTTAAAATTTGAAACAGAGTTAGAACACAAAGATTATAATTTAAACTTTGTTCAAAATTTATCTGAAGCAAAAATAAACATAGTAAGTCTTAATCCTGCCTTAATATCTTGGATGACATTCTAACCTGTCCTTCTCTAAGAATTCACCATCACCATGCTGGAGTTTCCTCTGCATTATGTTAAGCTTTGATATCCCATCTTTAATTAGTCTCCTTCTACTCCACCATTTCTTGCTGGATGACTTCTCCCCCAAGTCTCAGTTGCCAATTGTTAACCAATGACGGCAAAATGTTCATCCTGTGAGCTGTATTTTCAACTATCTCTCCATTTGATTTCCTGTGAACACCTCAAACTAAGCAGTCACAAAATTGAATTTATCACTTACCCATTTTCTTCCACCCTGAAAACCCAAACTCCTTTAATTACCTATACTTTCATCCACTCTAATATCAGGCCATACTATAATGTGGTGATAATGAACCTTTTACAGAGAAGTGTCTACATTGCAACCCATTTACTTATTATAAAGTCTCAACACTGCCATTAAACTTGAAAACTGAGGTTTTAGTTTAGAAGAAACAGCTCATGCATTAATATCTTTCATCTGAAAAGAAAATAACACATGTGCTATAGGTTCACCACCTCTGCTATAACCCACAGGGTCATTCTCAACTGCTTCCTCTACCTCCAAATCAGAAAGAGCTCTCGAATTAGTCTTCCCTTTTTGCCTCAACTTACATAGGTCTATCAATTCCAGTCAGATGCCATTCTCTTCCTATTAAATCTGTTCTCTGCATCATTCCCTGTTGTCTTCCTAAAAACAAAATCTGTTTGAATCTCTTCTGTTCTAAAACCTTTCCATGGTCTATTATCCATACAATTTCTCTTCCTATAATCCAAGGCCTTTTTAAAATGACTTTTATGCCTGTTTCAAACAATGCTGCCTTGATGCACACACAACCTCTGTCCCAGACTCACTGGGTTTTGTAATTGTCCTCAAAGCCATAAGCTTTTTCATCACTCCATTCTGGCCTCACAGGCTGGAATTTCCCTCCTCAACTTCTATTTTTTCCTTTATTGAGCTTACTGGTACATGATCTCATTCAGTTTTGAGAACTGGTACCTGTACACAATATATCTTGATTCTCATTTTTTCCCAGTCCTCTATCTCTACTCACATCCTCAGCTTTTTTAATTAAAAAACTCTCATTCATTCTCCCAGGCTTTGATGCGATATCACTTTTGTTATAAAGTCATGCAAAGAAAATTCTTCCTCAGTGTGTTCATGAACCTGCACTCCCATCTCCTCAACACCACAAGTCAGCCTCTGAATCTATGGGAAAAATCCCACACAGCCACACACACCAAAGTTGTCAATGTATTTAACTAATGACCAAATACAGAACCTAGTAAAAGTGGCTGCCCAGACCAGGAACTCACAGCACATCCTCAGTTTATCCTTTGTTTCTTATTTCCTTACTGGTTGCACAGCTATACGGACATTACCACAGCTGTATTTAAGAAAGAAGCTGTGATTGTGCTGTTATACTTGGGTCAATATCACCATTTATCTGTGAGCTTCCTTGTAACATAAATAGTAACCTTCCTGGTTCCTAAAGCAAACTCAGCATCTGTATAGGCATGTCTCCAAGGCAACAGAGGGACAGGCAGGGTGGACAAAAGCTGAGTCAGGACACAACAGCCCTGAGTAATATCTTGCCTGAAGATTTCCAGACAGAGAAAGTCCATCTTCCCACACCAGGAATATAAAAGTTGCCCTGGTTTGTGAAATAATTTATATATTTACTAAACTGTGAGCTTTCTGAAATCAAAATTTATATTTTTTCATATGGTGTACTCAGTGACAAGACAAGCATTTGGCACCCAGTAGGGCATAATCAATTTTATTGGAAGAGGAAATAATACAAATTTCAAAATCATGCTTTCTGAAAAATTTGTTAGTCTTATATTCTATTTGTAATTTTAGGGTTCTATAATTTGGTGAAAAATACACACTTCAGAAAAAAAGTATTTCAAAGAGGCAATCTTAGGCAGCTAAAATTACATGATATTAGTGATAGTTTTGTACAATTCTGACCTGGAATACCATCTTCTGTGTCTGTCCCATGGAGAAAATAATCATGATACTGTAAAGCCACCTGGAGTCACAATTACACCTGGGGGAAGTCAGGGCCAAAGAGGCAGTCAAAATAAAGGTGGGCTGCTTTCTTCCCATGGATTTCAGTTGGAAAGGTCTACAAGGAGAATGTTCTGTCAAGATTGCTTCTACAATAATTGTTCCAGCTGGGCTTTCTGAGTCATACATTTGCCAGTCACCAAAAGTTAGTACTAGGAAAAGCTTTATATTTGTGTCAGTATACTTGGGTGATACCTTTTCTTTTGTCATTTACTACTAGTATGAACAAAACAACCTACCAAAACTCCATGAACTTCTGTTTTCTTACTGTTAAAAATGTAGAATTATTATGAGGACATGCGATTAAGTATTTTAAATGCTTAGTGTGTACTGAGTAATCAATAACTGATAACAAATATGAAATAACTGAACTAGAAGAACTTTTACTTTGAGAAAAATACTAGACTACTATTCAGATTAGGGTCTTAAATAAAACAGCACCAGAATGTTCAGCTAATCATGTAATCCTCAGGGGCATAGTTTATTTAACTATAAATTCAAAGAAATAGATCTAACTATTATTATGAAGCTTTTTCTATCCATCACTAACATTCTAGATTTTACATATTTCGCTTTATTTCCAGGTCACCATTTTCATGAATATGCAATTTTTAATAATGAAGCAAGCAAGACCAAACTCATTAAATAACTTATTGCTAGTTAGTTACAAAAAGTAAGAACTAACAGAATAAAATCAACATTAAGAATCAGCAACTTTTTATGCACCAGTAATAAATTAGCTGAGAAAGAAATCAGAGAATCAATTTCACTCATGATAACATTAAAAAATACCTAGTGATTCACCTAACCAAGAAAGAAAGATAATTCAGCACTGAAAATTGTAGTACACTTAATAAAGAAATTGGGAAAGAGAAAAAATGGTAGAATAGCAATTCCAACAATTCAGCTCCTCCAGTCTTTGCTTGTATATTCTAGCTTAGAGAGGAATCAAAGTGAAAAGGCATTACTAAGGCACTAGAAAGAAACTGACAAAAGAGGAGAAAAACAGATGAATTGATACACAAAATGTAGAACCCATCACAGAGAGGGGACCCTTTGCAAACCACATGTGGCTAAGTGTGGCTATCCAGCTACCATGCATATGACAAAGTGAAACTAAAAACTTCATTGTTCAAGAATGGCACTGGGACTGTGAGAATCAGTGGCAGTTGGAACTTGCAAGGAAAACATGGGATACTGCTTACAGACCAGGCTACTATAGCCAACAGATGATGAGTGACCTTGGTCCAGTGCCCAAGACCACAATTGTGGAGCAACCAGGGACACTACTGTAGAGAAGGCCCCAGTGTTTTAACCTGGTTCACAGAGCAGTCTTTTGATTCCAAGCCATCCTCTACATTGTCAGGTTCCCAGAGTGATGAAGAAAGGAAATCCACAGGAAATAGCTGGGGTTGGACAGGAGGCTGAAGGAACTGTAGCTTGGGGATGGGGAACTGACTGCTGTGGCTGGAGACCAGGTGCAGCGGAGTGTTACACATGGTGGAAGACTGCATTAGACCTGTTCCCCTGTGCACACACATCTACACCCAGCACCATGCCGGAGGCACACCACCACCTCAGACTTCCATCAGGGGCAGACACATCTTGACTTGAGCTCTGCTCCTTAATCTAAAGCTGTTGGAAAAGAGCTGTGTATCTGAAATAATAAAAACTACTTTTTTATTTATTTATTTATTTTTTTGCTTTCCTCCTCCTGTCCATTTTCTCTCATTTATATTCTATTATTTCCTCCTTTCTCTATTATGAGTTTGCATATTTATGCACATATGTACGTGTGTGTATGTGTGTATGTGTGTGTGTGTGTTCCTGTGCCTTTTTCTTCTGCTATAGTTTAAAGAGGTTAAAGGAATTCTCTTTTATCCCTTTTTATTCTACCTACTTTTATCTACTTCTTTCTCTGGTTTTTTGTTCTCTATTTTTATTTTGTTTCTTCTTCCATCTTCTCATTTCTGTCCCTTTAATTTTTTCTCTAATAGTTATATTAGTCACAGAATCTTTTCTACCCCCATTTCTCATTATTGGTTTTATACCCAGTTTTCCTGTTATCTCCATCTCTATGTACAATACACCTCTTCCTTCATTAGAATCCTTTTCTCCTTATTTCCCACCATATATCAGAAAAAAAAATACTAGTTTTAAAGACCGTAGTTCTAGTTTTTAAAAGTTTTTAGAAAACATAATCTTTGAAAAAGATTTTTTTTCCTACTCCTACTCCTACCCCTCTACCCTGATCCCCAACTCCCTGGGCTTTAGACAGTTGATTCTATAAAATAACTGTTGAATACTTTTAAAAAAAAATTAGAGGGGACTCAATTCACACATTTAGTGCTTGTTAGCTGTGAGCCAATACTTGAGCTGTTATGTTGCTCACACTATAACTATGAATTTCATCTCTAGGCTACAGAGAGATCCAAAATTGGAGATTCAATTTTACAGTTACCACTGTAACTGATTAGCTTATTAATAAACCAGCTATTTTGACTGCATAAAAACACATTTGACTCAGTGGGAAAATTCAGCCAGTGAATCTGTCTGCTAATTCCACCATCACACCCTGGAATAGGGAGAGCAAAAGTTCCAAACCCAAGGACTGTTGGCATGGATCAGACTCTGCAGCAATACCTGCGACATGGTGGAAAGAACTCACGAGTGTGAGTTAGCTTCACTAGGCCAGTGGAGTCTCAGAGGAATCATCAGGGTGTCAGCACTCAGGCTCTCCGGCAGCGAAGCTACATTTGACTCACATACGTACTCTCTCTACGGCATATTTAAACTGTGTTCCCATAGGATATATTACAGGATTGAATTTTTGTTTATTTCTTGATTTATTTAGTAATATGAGGTTATGCTATGTTTTTTTACGGTTCTTGTGTTTATTAGGTTTTTATTTTTGTGTACTGTTTTCCTCTGTTAGCTCTGTAGGCTTTCTCCCTTGTCTCAACTTCCTGTCTAGGTTCTTCATTTCATACCCTTGAAGCGACACTATCACCATATTTTTTTATTCATTTGCCAGACATGTAAATCTTCCCTCCCAAGTTTTTTTTTTCTCATGTAGCAGTCACTTCTAACTTCAGTAGTATTAACCCTCAATCCTCGACCCCCTAAGCCTTTGGCTCTTCCACAGCCAGCCAGGTTATTGCCCTGACTATCAGCAGGTTCTTTCAACTAGATACCTTCCCTCAATATCTAAGTAAACCTTCTTCCTCCCATATCTTACCCTTGGCCACACAAATATCCTCTGAAAGTTCTCAATGCTAATCTTTCAAGTAAAAATACTCCAATAGAATCAAACCCAACATCAAACTCTTCTTCTCGTCTCACACTCTCCCCACTTCACATCTTCCTTTACTGTCTTATACTCCGTAGTTAAC
>PVIR01034972.1:0-16753 GCA_004026965.1 Petromus typicus | reverse complement strand
TGGGCGAGCTCGCCCGGGCGGGCTGGGGTCACGATCCAGCGGTGAGTCCGGGCTCGCTCCGGGGAGACAGGTATTTGAGGCTCCCACGGTCCCACACAGAAACCTATTTATGGCTAAAAGTTTGACCCGTCCACTCTTTAAGGAAGGCAGCAGCACCGTGGACACTGAGAGTACAAGATCAGACGACTACCGAGTGTACTTGAGATAGTTTTTCCAGATAACGAACTTGAGTGCTGTTTCAGATTGCAGTACAAACAAAATAGTCATAGGATTGATTTGTGCTGCTGCCTATTCTACCACGCACCAGTCCCCGGTCCAGGATTACACTCTTGTGTCTTCGGTGTATGAAGCTTGGCGCTTCCGAAGGAAATCAGGTTCTGTAGAGACCTTCAGAAGGCCCGAAGGTGAGGAGCCCACCCTTCCTGTGGACAGCCCAGCCCGGCGCCGACCTCTGGGCCCCTCCGTTTTCCCCTTAGGATCCAGTTTCTCTGCTACACCCTAGCTGCCGATTCCCAGGGCTGCTCTGGTCCCAGTGCTTACCTTCTACACCAACAGACTGTGAGTGTGCTTTAATCCCAGCTTACTATTTTCCCACTCACTTTCTGTTCACCAACCCCTTGCCTTCATTTCTTCCCTTTTGAGACAGTCCTGAAATTATGCGAGGCAAGCATTATTTGAAAGCCTCACTCCCAATCAGGCTCATCCTATTCACTTCATGCTCCCTTATGCTACTGTCACTATTGGTTTAAAGTCTAAACTCCATCCTTGTCGGACCACAGTGGACTCACAGTGAGCACCAAGTGGCAGCCTGTCATTTCCTCATTTCTCACATCACTGCCCTGTTCTTCCTCTCAGGAAGCAAACCCTATTGAGCTCAGGTCACTGTCTTTGGTCCACTCACTCCCTAAGGACAATCCTGTGTGTGTGTGTGTGTGTGTGTATGTGTGTGTGTGTGTGTGTGTATATGTGTGTTTATGGATTGTGTATGGAAAAAAAAAAGTTTTTTTGAGACAGGGTCTCACTTTGTATTTCAGGCTGGCCCTGAGCTCAGCCTCAAACCCACAGCAATCCTCCTGCCTCGGTCTCCCGAGTGCTGGGATTACAGGTGTCAGCCACCGCACCCGGCCCTGTGATATGTGGTACTGACTGCTGGTGGGTGTGAGTTACCAAGCCTAGCATTGTTGTATGTGGTTACTAGGGACTGAACCCAGGTCCTTGTGCTTGCAAAGTAGGTACCAGAACCACTGAGCTAAATCCCCAGTCTGGCAAATTATTATTTTATAAAACTAATAAATACAAAGTACATTTATAAAATTATTAATAGGAAACATAATTATTTTGTAATATAAAATATAATTTTTATAACTGAGGCAAACTTCTAAATAATAAAACTAAAAGCACAAAATTAATTCAATGGCTAATTTGTTTTTAATTGAGAAATAAAGACAATATAAGCAGAATTTGTAAAATATTAACAATGATACTAAGAAAACTATTTATGCTATATTTAACAAGCAATTATTACTATCCAGAATATGTAAAAAGAAAATATAAATCAGTCAGACAAAACTTGAAATAGTTGGAGTATGAATAAACAATTCATTGAAAAATTGATAAAAATGGATAGAAAAATATAGTCTCAAACTTACAAGTAATCAAGGAAGTACAAATCAGTCTTAAATAGATTTTAAACCATTCAACCACCAAAATAATGAAGACTACAATCTAAATTTTTTGTTGAGCAGGAAAGTGAATGCATGTGTCTATAAATTGTTAGAGAAAGTACAGCTAGAAAGCGATTTGGTACTCTATGAACTGATTCTATTTCTAGGCTCAAACCTTCAGAGATATTTATACATAAATCTGGAAATATATATGCGCAAAGACACTCTAGTATTGTTTCATTGCATGAAAAATAGGAATAATCTCAATTTTCAGCAAAACATTGTATCTCTGCTTCTGTTGAAGACACAATATAACCTATAAAAAGAACAGTAGCAGAAAATCAAGCCACAGCATATATAACTAGACTAATTCCATCTGTGAATCTCTCCCCACCTAAACATGTATATACTTGTGTGTATGTGCACCTATGTACAAATTCACTAAAAAGAATGTAAAAGGACTCGCCACACAGAGACAACTGAGACTACGTCATGAAGAGGAAGGAAGGGAGATTTTCATATCTTCTACATTTCTACTTTATCGTTACAATGAATGCATACTCACCTATTATGTTAGTAATGCAAGTTCAATCACATGATATGAAGAGGCTTGGTTAGACCCTGTAGCCCACCTTCCAGCTTGTTCTGTTTAATATGTAGATTCTACTTGGCAGGTGAAGCTATGTCTATTCCTCGCACGTGACACGATGTTCGTCTGAGACTGAGTACAAGATTAGATCCACAGGGCGAGACAGCCTGCCCCAGGCTAGGGGGAGAGTGTCATAAGGTGCGTGCTTTTCCAAAAACACACACACACAGAGTATATCAAAAAGGTGAATAGAAAACTACTGAGAAACAGCAAAGCAGGAACACGTCAGAATTGAGAGTATGCACCTCCACAAATCCACTCCTCCATAAAAGCAGTTAAGAACACTGACACCAGTGGTCAAAAATAAACTTTTTCAGAAATTTGGAAATTAATCAAATATTTATAATAATCTAAAGAACATCAGAAAAAGCAGCTGCATCATGAAAAGAGCACAAAGCTTTGTGACATTTTCACTTGTCCCATTCCCTTCTCCTCAGCCCTACAGTAGCCATGAGAACTAATCGTCTTGTATCCATGGTAACTGTGAGACCAGGCAGTTTAGCAGCTACTGGAGGGCAAAGAATGAGTTTGGAGCTACTCCAAAACCTCCTTCTCCAGAGAACTAAGATGATTTGACCTGTCTGGCTGCTCCTGGAAAAGCTTCCTTCTCAGGGTTTGTCTCTATCTGACCTGACTCGGAACCTGTTCTGTGTGAGCAATCTGTTCCCAGGGTGTTTGTCAAAAACAATCAGTAGAAATTGGTTAACATTGCAACTGTCTAGGGTAGAGATCTAAATTGGATCATGCAGAAATCTGATTAAAAGACTTGAAAGGGAACCACGAGAGTGAGACGAACATGGAGCTCTTCGAAAGACTTACATATTTAGGGCAATCTAGAAGGCCATGTTCACAGAGAAAGACTTGCAAAAAAAAGCACTATGCTCTTATCCTTGGCTTATTCTGAGGTATGGGGCAAGGAGGAAGTGAAGTCTTGAGGCAGATTTGTAAACACTGGAGCACTGAAGATGTACCACAGTGTAGCAATTCTGTCTCTTGACAGAAGTTGGACACTTCTTGGTTCAAGACATTTAAGAAAAGCACTGTCCAACCACTAGCAAGCTCAGCAAAGAGGTGGCTTCAGTGGTTGCACAGCAAAGAGGTCAGGCTTTACAGAACTACCCCACAGAAGTTCCTAAGTAAACACACACCGGGAGCAACAAACACCTGACACAAAGACAAACTCATACCAGGGGGAGGGTGATTTGACTTGCTGAATTTCTGTATGACATTATGTAACATATCCAATTCTTAAATAAAAATTATAAAACAAAAAAAACAAAGAATGGCTTATACACCAGGAAAAAAAATCAATAATAGCAACTGTTACTGAAGCAGTCCAGATATTAGATGTAACAAAAACTTCAAGTATCATACATGTTCAAAGAACTCACTGAAATCATGCCCAAGAGTGCAGGAAAGACAGAGAATTATTTTTCATAAAATAGGAAATACCAATAAGAAATAAATTATAATTATGAATAAAAGAAAAATCCTAGAACTGGAAAGTAAGAAAATTTTTGCTAGAGTGGCTCAACAGAGAATCTGAGTTGTCAAGGAAACAGCCAGTGGTCACATGTATCTGTAATCACAGCACTCAGAGAGGATGACGTGGAAGAATTCCAGTTTAAGCTCAGCCAAGGCTGTGTAATCATTTAGTAAGACCTAGTCTCAAAAGTAAAAGGGTAAGGGGGGTCTGGGAGGTAGCTTAGTGTGAAGTCTCAGAGTTGAATGCCCAGGATAGTAAGAAAAAGAAGTTAACTGAGTTGGAAGTAGATCAATTGAGTTTGTCCAAAAAAAAAAAAATGTGCAAAGACAAATGGTAGAGCCTAAGAACTGTTATTATTGGAATTATATGTGCGTAATGTGAAGAGGGTGCTCCAAAGTTGACTGGAAAGAGCAGGAGGAAGAAAACATAATAGCTGGGAACCTTTGTACTGAAATTAAAAACAAGGCACTTAACAAAGTCCAGCTAGACAGATGCAGAGATACAAGCCTCAACATTTCACGGATAAAATTCAAGGATAAAGAGAGAATCTTGAATCTTGACTCTTACCATGGACCCCTTGTAATGCTGACAGTTGGATTCCATAGACTATGGAGGCTATGCAAATAAAATAGCATATTGAAAGAAAATAGTCGTCAACCTGAAATTTTGTACCAAGCACAACTATCCTTCAAAAATTAAGTAGAAATTTATACATTCCAATCTAAACAATGAGAAGATTGTTTACCTGCCATGCAAGGAATACTCGGGCTGAAATGAAAAGGCACTAGATAAACTCAAATCCACACCCCCAAAATAAAAAGCACCAATAAAGAAATTGAAAGCTGTATAAATATATACACACTTGTGACTATATCTGTTTTGTACTCCTACATGATTTAAAATACAACCACAGAAAGCAGTTATAAAACTTTAATTTACTTACAAAGTATAAAAAAATAGAATTTGACAATACTAGTTCAAAAGAGGAGAAAGACAATGAAGCTCAACTGCGATATTTTCCTATATTTTTAAGATTAAGTTGGCATTGATAAGAACAAGACTATTTAAAAATCTAAGTTGTAGTCCTTTGAGCAACTCCTAGGAAAATAACTAAAAATAATAGCAAAAGAAACAAAATATAGAGGTGCCACACAATCCAGCAATTTTTCTCCTAGTTATGTACCAAAAAGAATCAAAAGCACGTCTGTAAAAAAGTTATACACAAATGTACAAAAATCTACAAAATTTATACAAAGAGGAAACGTACAAATATGAGCCACGAAACATCGAAAGTAGCATGGCCATAAAATAGAGTATTATTCAGCAATAATAATAAGGAAGGACTGAAACACGCCTCAGTGTGGTTGAACCTGGGAGATGTTACGTGAAGTGGAATAGTCACAAAAGCCCATGCATGGCGCGATTGAATTTACGTGGCATGTGTAGAACAGGACCATCTAGACAGACCGAAAGCAGAGGAGTGGGCTTTCAGGGACAAACTGATGAATGGGAATCAAGTTTCTTTTGGGACGACAAAAACAACCTGGAACTACATGGCAGTGATGGTGCACGACACTATACGCTACTAAGAGCCAGTAGGTTTAATAGAGTGAAAGGTACAGCATGTGAATTAAATCTCAAAGTTGCTAGGAAAAAAGGAATGGGAGAAAGGCTTTCACAGGCACTTTATAAAACATATATCTAAATGGCGATAGGCATAGGAAAATATGCTGAACATTATTAGTCATGGAGAAAAGGAAAATTAAACGCTGCACACCCGCCAGAATGGCTAAAATTAAAAAGATTGACAATACCCAGTTTGGTAACAACATAAACCAACTATATTCTCATACATGGCTGGTAGGCGGGTGAACTAGTACAAACACTTAGGAATGAAAGTTAGCCATATATCCAAAAACTAAAAATATGCATGCCTTAAAATCCAGTGTTTTCATTCCAAAGTGTACATTCAAAGGAAACAGCCTTCAAAAGATGTTTACAAAATTATTGACTGTAGGTTTATTAGTAGCAAATTCTAGAAACTAATTCCTAGCAATAGAATAGGTAAATACATGATTGTATATTTACATAATGGGATATTATAATCGCAATAAAATATATACATATATGAAATTCCCCAGGATATTCATTTATGATTAGTGATCTTTATGTATGTTGTATCTCTATAAGAAATTAATAAATTGAAAAAATATCCCCTGAGAGAATACATATTTATTTTGTGGCTGGTGGATGGGGGCTGGTGCAGGAGGTGGACTAGGTTTGCTCCTTGGCTCACTTAAATAAATGTGGATCATCACATTGGGCCAACAGATCAACAGATTATTGTTTAACTCCAAGTACTTGTTCATTTCATTGTGATCATTTGGTAAGCCATGCACTACTCTGAATTGTGATTATTTTGATTTCTAGTTCTCCTAAATTCTTGTTATTTTAACTGAATTATTTTGGTGAGAGTTTAGTCCATGTGCTACCTCTTATGTAAAAAAGAATTTCTTTATGTTTTGGTGTGTGACTAGTATTTACTAATTAATGGGGTTTTTTTGTGCTTGAAAGTAGCTTGTATGATCCAATTCATGCATGTAATATAGTACTCTATAACCTATTCCCTTAGAGTAAGCTCATTGAATGTATTCTTTAGTATTTTATTCCTAATTTTTAATTTGCGAGATCTATAAATGATTGAAAAAAATTAGAATCTTCTAGCATGATGGGTTTATGAATTTATACTTATTGTTGTATCAACTTTTATTGATTTTGAGGCTCTGTTATGTTGAAGTTAACCAATTATCTCCAATATAATTTCTTCTTCAGCAATGGTCTTTACTTCTAATAATGTTTTATAGTGTTTCAGAAGCTAAATACTTTTATCTTTCTTATATTAACATAGTGATTATACTTATTCTCTTTTCAGAATGAGAGTTAATTGAAAAGTTATAGAAAATTTGAAAAGCAGTGCAAATGCTCTCCTGTCCCCCACATCCAAGTTACAGAACTGTGAGAATTTGTCCCAAATGTATTCTCTCTCTCTCCCCTCCCTCTCTCCATCTCTCTTCTTCTCCCTCCCTCCCTCTCTCTCTCTCCTTCTCTCCATCTCTCTTCTCCCTCTCTCTCTTGCTGTTTGTCTCTCTCTCACTGTCTCTCTGTCTCTCTCTCTCTCTCTGTCTCTCTCTCTCCCTCTCTTTCTCTCTCTGTCTCTCTCTCTCCCTGTCTCTCTCTCTCTGTGTCTCTCTGTCTGTCTGTCTCTCCCTCTCTCTGTCTCTCTCTCTCTGTCTCTCTCTCTCTGGAGTAACTTCCTTAAAGAAAAAGCAAGTGATGGAGGACAGGAGAGAGGATGAAAAGAATGCAGGAGAGGTAGGAAGCAGGGATGAGAAGAATACTAGCTTTCTGTGGATTATCTGCCTGGTGTATAAATTCCCTTTTTAAGTTTTTAGTGATTCTACTTCCTGTGTTCTTGTACATACATCAGCACTAGATTTTTATCACTCTAACCCAGTAACCTTTGTCTCTAAGCATAGACTGTACTCTACTTTCATTAAGATACTTTAATACGTAGCAAATGGATCCTGCCACATGTTGTGCTTTTTATTTGTACAGATCTGCTTTAGTTTTCCTTTTCTCTTCATGCTTTCCTTGGGATTATTACTTTGGAAGTTAAGTGCCCATTTCTTGTAGTTACTGTAAAAATGTAATATACTTAATGTAGTCTCCAGCAAATCAAGGAACTCCGCCCTTCTCCCCTACAGTGCCATGCCTTCAGGCCAGCACATCTAGTCACAGGATTCCTGATGGGCCTTCCATAGTACACTTGCAATTTAGAATTCAATTCCTTTTCCTCTTCCACTCAGGACAAAAATAGATATAACCAGTTTTCTCTGATACTCCTTTCTAAGGGAAAAGCATATTTCTAGTTCCCTTTGGTGCTGCGTGGGTAGCTCTCTAGGGTCCTGGCTTCACATGTCCCCTGGCAGTAGAGTTTCATACATTCGAACATGAGCTGTAGTGTGTATTACTTGAGGAAAGTTACTCAGTCTCTCCGTTGGGAAGAATCTACAGAACTCTGATTTCCTTTTCCTGTCTTGGGTGCTTCCAGTAAAGATAAAATGACTTTTTAAAGAAGGATGTACAATCTTCACTCTCTCCACGTCTCTTATTCTTTATCTCTAGTTTCCTCCCTCTAATTTCTATTTCTTTTTCTGAATTTATTCCCCTGCCTGCAAAGCAGTACAGAGAAAGGAATAAATAGGTTAAATAAACCACTATACTAAGAATTTCAATCTCCAGTTCTTGTAGTAGTAACACAAATGACACAGGTGAATGAAGTATGTTGGGTTAGCCCCGAGGAATGCTGGGGAATAGGGTAAATGGAGAGTACATGCACTGTTCCCTACCCAGTTGTCTCTACTCAGATTTAGTCAGCTGTCACCATGTAGGATTAAGGGTTAGAATAGCTAGATACCTCCTCTGACTTCCCCTCTAACACATAAGCTTGACTGTGTCAAGTTGATCGCCTCGGGATTGGTTATGTACATATCTGGTGTGTCGGAGCTGTCCGTGGGCACCCGCCAGGCCCTTCCACCATGATGGATCTCCCTAAACATGTGCTGAATCCCCCAAAACCGTGAGTCAAAGTAAACCTCTCCTCGTTTAAATTGCAGGTGTTGGGTATTTTCTATCTTGATAGGAAAGCTGACCAGGACACTCCCCACCACACACACAGAAGACAGAAATGACGAGTTGTTTTTAAGGCCTTTCAAGCTTTAAGCATGAAAACTACTTCACCTTATTTCTAAACCAGGCCGGAAGCCTTACACAGCACACAGACACATTCCAGGCAGCTCACGGACTGCTGCCGTGCAGCTGCGGTCTTCTTACTGTCTTTTCTGGGATTAAGTAATTACAGCCGATCCCTGGATTTCAACGCTCACTGAAAATACTTTTTTTTAGCTACTTTACCATACAAAAATTAATAAAACTCAACAGTAAGAGTTTTGTTCAATAATAATGACATTAAATTAACAGATAATCCATTTGTCTGGGAGTAAATTTACTATGGAGTATAAAGTAATATTCTTTCTTTTTGTAGTAAACTATAATATACACTTAGATGCCTATTCTGATGCATAGACTAGGGAATAGGAAGTAATAATAAGATTGAAATACATTTAGCATAATAGCACACAGAATTAGAGAATAGATAGAGCTAAAAACACAATGGTAGACTTATAAAAAGTATATGAATATGTAATCTCCTGAGTACTATCAAAGAGCGATTATGTTTTGGTTTTACTGATTGCCACTAAAAATACCACCACCTTCTTCAAAGCAGTTTATGGACCTAGGCATCTGAACAAACCCAGCAAAGCGTGGCGCTTGCAACTGTCACACAGGCAGCATTTGCTACCAGCTACAGTGCAAAAGCTACTTTGTCGTCACTCTTCTAGGACGCCAGTTGAGCTTGAGGAAAATAGGAGATCCTAGCATTCAGTTGGGATTGAATTTACTTGGTTTAAAACTGAAAAAAAAAAATTAGGTGCCAAGAAAGACATTTCTTAACGGCTGGGCAAAGACTTGGAAGAGAGTGACGCTGCAAGGCTAATGACAAGTCTTATTCCTAATAACAGAAAAAGGAGCCAAGACTTTTCAGTTGTGAGTGCTGCAGAGAAAGTGCTCAAGAATAGGAAACAAATTTCATCACTCAAAACATTAATGAGTGAATAGATGTGCTCTGACTCACGAGGACCTGTCTGGCTACTCATAGAAATGAAATCACATGTACATGACTCTACTTCTTTCCTAGGTCTGTCAAAACTAAATACCAGAAACTGTATGGCTTTATACAACCAAATAATGTTTTACAGATCATTCTGAAGTAGGAAGAAAATCAAGGCATCAGCAGGGCTGCATCCCTCCGAAGGCTCTCAGGAGGACTCCTCCCCCGCCTTTTCTTAGCTTTCGATGGCTCCCAGTAATTCCCTACTTGTTCTGCTGTTACAGATGTATCTAGATGTTGCTTCAAAGCCTCATGTGCTTATATTACTGGGGCTCCAAGAGGTGGTTGGATCATGGGTGTGTGAAGCTGGATAAGACCACGGATGGGTTCACAGCTTCATGTGATGCTGGTAGGTGAAGACGTGGGCAGAGGTGGTCCCTGGGGTGTGTCTGGGAGTATACTCTTTCCTACTCCTTTGATCCCTCGAGGCTTCCTGCTGGCCCTTTCATGGACTGTTTCTCCTCTGTCCTGCCACCTGTTTGGGAACCAGCCAACTGTGGACGGACACCTCTACAAACTAAGGCATAAATCTCTCCTCTTTTAACTTGTGGGTGTCAAGTATTTTGTCCCGGACATAAGACAGGAACTCAGACAGCTCTCGTGCCTCTAGTCTTTGCCTCCATCTGTACATGGCCTGGCCTCACACTTGCCAGGCCTCACGTTTGGCCTTGAACTTGCTTTCTCGCTTCGGCCTCCTCAGTAGCTGGAATTACAGTCATGTGCCACCACACCCAGCCAATTTCTTGATAGTTTGTTTTGTTTATACATAATTGGGGTGTAAAACCCAGAACCTTTGCACCAAGCTACACTTTCACTGATTCTTGAAACAGATTCTCACTAACTCACTAAGTTACCCAGCTTGGGATCAAACTTGTGATCTTCATGCCTCAGCCTCCAAGAATACTGGAGTTACAAGGACCCACCACCATGCTTGGCTGATTTATTGGTCTTAATGTATTACCATTATGAGATAATCCTTGGGAGAAACAAGTCGAGCTTTTGATGATAGGAAAATAGAAGGGTAATTTACTTTCAAATTATTCAAGAGAAAAGAGGTTTATGATTATAATTTAACTTCTCTGTAACTATGTAATTGCTTAAAAACTAATTTCTTTTAAGTGGAAGCAACTATGTGATGAAAATAAATTTATAAATGAATTTCAGTGAGAAGTTAATGTTTCAAGATTGAACTTTCCGATCGATCTCCACGTATTTAAGTTTTTAAAAATATTCTCCAGGCAAAAGTTTCCTTACATAGGTCTTTGAACATCTCACTCTTAGGTATAATATAATATTTTTACTATTTTAAGTGGATCTTTGCTGAATTTCATCTTTGTTTTGTTTTGTTTTTGCTGTTATCAAATCGATGAATATTTATTTGTTTCTTTCATGTCTTTGGCATTCAGTTGACTTTTAATCTTTTATTTTTCCACTATGTTTTTAATTCTTTCCTTTTGTATCTTCTTAGTACTAAATTATATTTATCTTCAAATAATTTTAGCTTGGACTCTTCATTTTATAAATGTTTACCTTCTAGTTTTTTTGTTTTTCTTACCTTAGTTGTAGTAATTCTAGGATTTGGAAGCCTATAGGTCTAAACACTGATTTCCTCATCTCAAACTGGGCTTCAGGAGGGATTTTCACAAACGTTTTACTGTTAGCTATACTATTTTCTATTTATATCTAATAGATACTTCTTATTATAATAAAAGAATGATATTTTATTCCTTACTTTACTGAGAAATTTTCCCTTGGATGTTAAATTTTATTAAATATGTTTGTGGTAATTATCAAGATAAAAGTATTTCTCACTAAACACAGTTGAATGGTTATTTAAGTTAATTTTCTAAAATTGACTCACTCATGACTTCTTGGAAGTTATTTAAATTTAGAATTTATATAACATTGGATTTAACAAGATAATGTTTTACAAGGGATTTTATAAGCATATTTACAAGTTATATTGGTGTTTACTTATGTTTGTTGTTTTTGTTGATGTTGAAGTCTAAACTAATGATCATAAAACCAAGAAATATGCCAATATTTTGTCTTTTATAATTGCACAGATAACATAGGACTTAGTCGAGTCCTCAGTGAATAGAGAAATCTTATCCTAAAGCATATATGTTTACTCTTTTCCTTTTTTCTACCCTCGTTATCACTGCTTAAAAACATTTTTGGTTTCTTTCCTACTTATTATGCTATGCAAATTTGCAATGCTTTTGAGCTGATTTTGATACCCTCCATTTTCTTAGAAAGTCTTTTTTTAAACTTTGTGATCTTGCTTTCTTTGCTTCCCTACTGTCTTCTGTTGTACTGATCATTTCCTTTGGTCCTTTTCTCTAATGATTTGAAAGCTGCACATCCAATTTCCATTTTATCCTTGATTATTTTACATTAGGAATGTATTTGAACTTGCATTTTATATCATTATCAAGAGCAAAATAGTCTGTACTCTGTACATTCTCTCTCCTCAAAGAAAAGTTAACATGCTTTACATCATTCATTCATCAATCCTCTTCTAGACTTTAAGGGGATTCAGATTATTTTTTTAATGTTATACACCTTTGTTTTTAAATGTTCTATAATTGCTTTATGTTTCATAACTAGAAAAAGTATTATTTTAAATTTTAATTTCTTTGATATTATAAATACAGAGATATATTCTAATTTTAAAAGTTTAATCATTATGCATAAAGTGAAAGTCTCCTTTCATGTTTGATTGTAATGCCAATGCTTTTTGAAGAAGCCCTTATAAGTATGTGATAATTCATGACATACTTATCCCAAATCTATGCAATATTCAGAATAAATTATTTGGGCGTTACAGCATGCACGTGTGGTCTCAGCACTCATGAGCTGAGCTGAGAGGATCACTTGAGCACAGGAGCTTCAGAAAACCAACATGGTGAGACCTTGTCTCAAAAACAAAAAAAGAAAAAAGTTTAGAATAGTTTAAGGTAACACAACTTACCACATACTTTATTTTTTTTAAACTGACTAATATATTTTTGCATTTTTATGTAAATATAGATTTACTTAATTCTCCTAGAGGGTTGCAAATGACAGTGCAGATGTGCTATAATTTATTCAACCATTCCCTATTGTTAGACACATAGGTAACAATGATTTTAGTGTCACAACAGTGATGTTTTACCTGCCTTTCTTGACTTGTTCAACTGTTTCTCTAAGGTTATGTATCAGTAGAGTTTCTCTGTTTCAGGAAACAGAATGTGATCAATGTCTTCAAAACATAAGAGGGTCTAATACAGAAATAAGATGTAATAAAATCACTGTTAAGAGCTGGAGGTGTGGGAGGTTATTCTGTTGGAATTGTGCCTTCGATTCCAAGTGCTGTTGGGTTGATTCCAAGAATAGGTGGCTGCAGCTTCTGCTGTCCCTCTGTGGCCCACACCATCCTCCAGAGGCTGCAGACCAGACAGGGGAGGACCAGCCAGGCCCACAAGACCCTCTGCCCATTAGCTCTTCCTTGTCATTCCGCACTCTTGCAGAGAGAAGGTGTACTCTTCCTCTGTCTTAAAAAATATGCAAATGCAAGGGACTGGGAAACTAAATTTTTATTTATAAATTTAGCATTGAGAGAATTTGGAGACACGTAGTTTTTAGTTTCTGAAATGGTGGGAGCAAGAGCAAGAAACACAGGCTCCAGTTGGGCCAGTTAATTATGCGTCACTGCCGATCTTTTGTCTACTTGACCATAAGCAGGTCTTTACGGATATGAAGCCTTCCAGACCATCACAGGGCCAGCTTACCGCACCTACTCTCATGCAGCTTTGCCTCATCTGAGTAAGGCTCTCCCTTTCCCCAAAGAAAGTCCAAATCCCACCTCACAGAAACAGAGTGAAAACGGAATATAAATGCAAACATATTGTACAAAGCCAGGAAGAAAAGCAGGTGTAGCTACTGTGGCCCCAGTCTTGAATAGGTTGCACACTCACAGCTTGGATTTACGAGTTCCTTTGTTGAATGCCAATGCTAGGGACGAGTTTGCCCTCCGCTTGCAACTTGGTGGTCAGAGTTCTATTGACTAGGATGACCCCAGCCTTCACTCTGTAAGTGCTCGAGTCTCAGCCGGGTTTACGTGCATTGGGCTGCTGTGATATTTCATTAACACTTACTCTTGTACATGAAAGTACTAGGAGATACCTCAGGGTATTCTCTGGATTATAAATACTCCTTCCAGCTCTTGGTATGCATCAATAATTCTATTTCTACCTGATAATTAACCACTCAACCCACACTAGATTTCTTCATGTATTACTTAGGTAGCACAGGAACCCCAGGGCAGTCAGGAGGCTGAGTCATCTTTTAGTGAGAAGACCATCCTGTGTCTAACACGCAGGTGGCTCTCCAGTGGGGAATAACACATTTAATCCAGATGATCATGTATTTATGGGAATGAGAGACCAGCCTTTTTCCCCTTTGGTTCCCAGACACTTCCATTTAATCTGCAGGGAATTGGTGGCATAGCATGACTCCCTCTACATCACGGACTGTCATCTTTCAGCTGATTACAAGTGAGCTTTCAGTGCAGCCTCCCCCAGTGCATAAGGCACTGGGGTATACAGTGAGGTCCGTAAAGACTGAAAGAACAGGTCTAACTGTCTCAAATTTTAAAAATATAAAATGAGCTCCGTGGTCAAAAGGAATATTGTATGAAATTTATGATAGATGAAAAGCATTCTATAAGTCTGTGGTGATCATAGCCAAATAACCCAGAGAACATGAGTCCCTGTTCAGAATAAGATTATTTTCTACATATAAGAGTCCAGGTCCAAGCAGGTCATGAAGAAATTTCACAAGGTCCAACTGTAGAGTACCCCATCCCTAATCTGCTGGCCAGCTGGGACTCAGAGGCATGGCCACTGGGGGAACCACTTAAACACCTCAGTACTGGAGAGCAGATAGCAACCTAGCTCCTGACTCTTCCTCTCCTGTGGATTCTGTATCTTCCCCTGGTCTTCCTTTCAGACACAGGTGGTAGGGTGAACAAATGTGTACTTCTTTGGTACTGCTATCTTAGGGATATCTGAGTCCATATCTTGTGGTCCTCACTGCCGTATTTTGTCCAATAAATTAAAATTTTGTAAATACAACTTGAAACTCTCTCTCTGTGAGCTTCACCCTGAGACAGATTCCTCACTGTTTTCAGGGAATATAAATCTGAGATGTGGGTGCCAGTGTGGCCAAGTTTGATGAGGGCTCTTCCAGGTGACACACTGCTGGCTTCTTTTTGTGTTAATGTTCAGCGGAAGAATGTGGAGAAGGGAGCCGGGGAGTTAGTTCAGTGGTTCCGGCGCCTGTCTCGCAAGCGCAAGGACCCGGGTTCGATTCCCCAGTAACCACATAACAATACTGGGTGTGGAGACTCACCCTAGCAGCAACCAGTACCACATACCACAGTGCCGGGCGTGGTGGCTCACGCCTGTCTTCCCAGCACTTGGGAGGCAGAGGCAGGAGGATTGTGATGTGAGTTGGAGGCTGAGCTCAGGGCCAGCCTGAACCACAAAGCGAGACCCTGTCTCAAAAAAACTAAAAAAAAAAAAAAAAGAATGTGGAGAAGTGTCTCTGGAGTCCCTTTGATGAGGGCACAGATCTCACACGTGAGGGCTCCACTCTTAGGACCCAGTTCCCTCCCAGAGGTCTCACCTCCTAATGCTATTGCTGTGGGGTAAAGGTTTCAACACAGTGAATTTTGGAGAGGTGTACTCAATCTGTTGTCCTGGATTGATGTTCAGATTCTCCCTCCAAGGAAACAGACTGGGGAGTGTGCACGTGGTTTCATCACTCACTTCTCACCACGCCCTGCTCTGCATCTTCCTGAAAACCGCCCAGTCACAGGCTCTGTCTATGTGAATGGGGAGTCATGGAGTTTATCGCTCGAGGCTCTGGCCCAGAGTGACCTCCTGCAAGGCAGCACAATTCGAGGTGAAAGAGAGAAAAACACCGACGAGACTTAAAAATAAAGTGAGGACCTGAGATGTCTGAGTTGGTCTGGGGAGCAAAGACAAAAGCAAAGACAAAGTATTTATTGATTACAGAGTGGGAAGCATTAGGGCAGAGTGCATGCAAGACATCTGGTGACAGTATGTGGGACCTTTGGCGATAGTGGTTATCACAGGCCAGGCTGTATAGGGAAGCGATGCATTCTTACGGAAGAAGCAAAGGGAGTCCAGGATTGCATTGTATTTCACCAGTCTCCCACTAGGTCAGAGGGAGAGGCCATAATTCATGGAAGGGAATTTAGTTGGAGTCACACTGTCCTCAGCCTGATGTTATCTCAGTCTGGGACCTACAGCTTCACAGGCCAGGACTTAGGTCTCTGCTACAGCCATTGTCGGAGGCTACGCTCACCCACCCACCATCTGACATGACCACATGAGTCATATAGACTTTGCTCAAACTCCTAATATAGTATAGCCAAGTTATGCATAAGTGAGAAGCCTGTGCCACTGACAGCAGGGGGTCAGCTACATTTATCCTTCTGTAACTTAACTTGCCTCCGTGGAAAAGTAGGAGCAGGAAGGAAAGACCTATGGACTGCCAAGTCAGTCTCAAAAGCACCAAAAGTTTCTTTAAAAATATTTAGCACGTGGCTGGAGGTAGCAGAGTGCTTGGTTCACATGTATGAATTCTTGGGCTCAATTCTCAGCACCTCAAACAATACAGTTTATTTTGATTATAAAAATAATAAAGAGACATAGGAAAATTATGCTAGCGAGGCTGTGGGGAGAAAGGAACCCTGCTCCTTTGATGAGTGTGAGGGTGAATTGGTACAACTACTAAGGAAATCAGTATGGAGAGTCCTCAAAAACTAAAGATAGCTGTGCTCCTTCTAGGTACCTGATTGAACGAGTTAAAAGCATCAGTGATATATGCACATCCATGTTTATAGCAGCACACTTTATAATAGCTAAACCATGGAAGCGGTGCATACGTTCATCAGCAGATGAATGCATAAAGAAGATGTGACAGTTTTTGGTACAGTGGAGTACTGCTCTGCCATACAGAAGGATAAATGAGTCATTTTAGGTAAACAGATGTACCTCAAGACCATCATGTTAGGTGAAGTCAATCAGACATGAAAGCTTAAATATAGCATTGTTCCTCTTGTATGAGAAACCTAAAGAATAAATGCATAG